>PVIR01013062.1:13956-43248 GCA_004026965.1 Petromus typicus | reverse complement strand
TTGGAGACAGGGTCTCGCTTTGTGGTTCAGGCTGGCCCTGAGCTCAGCCTCAAACTCACATCACAATCCTCCTGCCTCTGCCTCCCGAGTGCTGGGATTATAGGCGTGAGCCACCACGCCCGGCACTGTGGTATGTGGTACTGGTTGCTGCTGGGTGTGGGTCTCCACACCCAGTATTGTTATATGGTTACCGGGGAATGGAACCCGGGTCCTTGCGCTTGCGAGACAGGCGCCGGCACCACTGAGCTAACTCCCCGGCCCTCCTCCAACTCAATTAAACCCAAATTCTCATACGGCATCTAGATATACATACACACCCCTCCCATCAGATACACACATGTTTACAGTGCTACAACATTCAGAAACACATATCTTTTACACACACACACACACACACACACACACTCATTCCAGATCCCTCTCCTTAATCACCACCATCCAGATCTGCCTACACTCCACACACAAAATGCCCATAAACTCACACTGTTTCGTATGCACCCTCTACATCTCACCCAAATACATCTTCACACACCACCCGCAGACACACCCAATTGTTTATACATATGTACTTCAGCTTCACCAAGATAGGCCCAAATTCTCTCTTACATGTATGTAGAATTGCCCAACCATACACTTCTTTTGCTTAAAACAGTGTGCTCTAATACAGGTGGATATGCACCATCTAGATATTCCCATACTTGATTATCTCATACACCAATATACATATACTCATTCATATGCATAACCCCAGAAACACTCACAGTCTCTCTTAATCACACATGTATACAGCCACACTTTCAAAAATGCTATCCTGAGAACCTCACACTCTCTCGCACCACCCAAATAAACCCATATCACAGTGCTTCAAGTACATATATATAATCTCTCTATATGTATATATAGATTTATATGTCTTCATACATATTCATGCCCAGTCAATGCAAACTGTCATCATACCACCCTCTATCCAGGCAGATCAGTTTACATACACCCATATTCACACTTTCCCTCTCAAGTAAAAGTAAAACCAAATGTCTCAAAGCACATCTACCCAGAAACACCCATACTCTCTCTTTCACACACACAACTCATTCTCTCCTGATCTCTCCCCAAGATCTCTCTCTTTCATTCCTAAGGTAGATAGAATATGTGTGTGTGTACACCCATATATATATATATATATATATGCCTTCATTGATTTGTACATGTTTGCATCTTACTTGGATGGTGTATTTTAAGTAATTCTATGAAAACTACCAATCCTAGGCATTATACAATGCCATTCTTCCTTGGGCCCTTAATTGGGAGGGAAAGGGAAGGGAGATCCTTGTGTTTCAAGGAACCCTTTTCCAGAGAGATCACAGTCCCCCTTCCCCTAGGAGGATACCAACCATGATTGATCCATACTCCTCTGGAATGTGTAATCATGAGAGTTATTCTGAGGAATAATTATGTTGAGAATCCTCACAGAAGTCTAGCACATGGTCAAGGCCAAAAAGGCCCCAGAAGTGAGGCTCTAGAGTGTCTTAGTTTGTCAATATGTAGGATGTCTACATGTTGTTACAAACAGATGTGGTCTTTCAGAATCCCACTGACTCTCAGACTTGCATATAAATACATGCTTAGGTGCACACAGAGTCACAAAAACTTCTAAGATCCCCTCCTTATCACCCTCGCAGTGATGAAGCTCATCCACACAGGACCAAGGCCGAGTCTCTCTCACACACCATCAGACAGGAACATGGACAAAAACACCACTCATGCACATAGGAGTGCGTATAGTAATGCATACGTGTGTTGCATTTGGTCACACATGTGTACATTCTTTTACGCTTAAACCCAGGCACAAGTGCATGACATAACTTTCACATGGCATCACGCTTGTGGCTGACACACATTCACTTACAAATGCAGATGCCCACATACACATTCGCATGACAACAGACAGACAGACTCTGAATCACATCTGAGGGGGTAATGAAGAAAATGGACACAGAATGGTAGGCCCTCAAATATCTGTACACATCCTCAGACATAACTATACAAGTATATTTACACACACACATCTGTGTAGGTATGCTCACATACAAACAGCCAGATATGTACATGCTTGTAAATGAGATGATGTGTATATACCCAGGCATTGTAACACACAGACTTGTATGCATAATTGAGCAAGTGCATCTATTATAGTATTCATGTGACATAGGTATATACATTAATTCATTCTCACATGCACATTATTGGATGTGGAAACACAGAAAAATGTGCACTATCACTTACAGATATTCACACCATGTACATTCACAAATATTCCCACATTTGGACCAGGGATTTAGCTCAGTGGTTCCGGCATCTGCTTGGCAAGCACAAGGTCCTGAGTTTGATCCCCGGTAACCACGTACCACAGTGCCGGGCATGGTGGTTCATGTCTGTAATCCCAGCACTCAGGAGACAGAGGCAGGAGGATTTCTGTGAGTTTGAAGCTTGCCTGGGCTACACAGCGAGCTCAGGACCAGCCTGAACTACAAAGAAAGACCCTATTTCAAAAAAAAAAAAAAAAAAATCTCACATCCGTGATGAGAAACCACACAAATGAAAGAAGAGTCATTTACACATATTCCAGAGATGGATTTGGACACATAGGTATGTCCACACATGCACACACATGGATATACACTCACATATTCTGTACACACTGCTCATCTGCACAACACAGATCCATACTCACCGCAGACACATACAAAGACCTCCTTACATAGATATACTCACACACTCACTCTTACCAGGCGAGAGTAACATGTATATACATTATTCTGCAGTATGTGATCTGGAATAAAAATAAATATGAACACACAAGTGAGAATAATTAGAACTATACAACCACGTGTATCACACACAAAGGTATGAATCACACCATCCAGATATGCACAGAGGCATATTCGCACATAATTAGATATGAACAACACATAGGCATATGTGTTTATATGCATATAGATGTTCATATATTAGCATGTATATAACCACACACTCATGCACATCATTCTACTGTATATTCAAATACGTATTCACACTCACACTCAGAGATCCAAACAAAATCCATGAGACAATGCACTTAAGTATTAGGAAATGTAGTCACTCCTGTATATCATAATTAAATATGGACTCACCCATAATAGTGTATACACAAACACAGTTAAACATATAAACACTGGTGCCTACTTATCTGTGCACACAGGTTCTGAGTGTGTATATGTGTGTGTAATATATGGTAGGACATACCCCACAGCTGTACACATATACAGTCAATGTGCATACATAAGCATACTCACAAAATATATTTGTATTTCTTTAGCCTCCCATAACCACATAATCAGTTCTCTTTTGCACTATTGTGTCTCCTATACTCACATGTCCCTAATTGGATGCAAGCATATAGGTTTGTGCACAGACAAGTGCACTCAAAACATACACACAGATATATAAAGTAATCTGAAGTGCTAGAAAATCCACAGACACTCACATAAATACCACCCAAGCATATTCATATACATATACCCTCTCCTACATATCTTTAAATGCACAAACATACCATTTAGATGCACACACATTCACAAGCACAGGTGGGTAGACATGTATACACACAGTCAGATAGAAACAGGCAGTCACTTAGTTGGACATGATACCTAAGCATTCAGAAACCCACACCCTCATATACATATAAACAAACAGACATATGTACTCAAAAGCAAATTGATACAACACATATACCACCAGACATTCAACAGGCCCATAGGCACAGAGAAACACACTCACACTTGGACTGGAGTCAAACATGCCCTTGTTCTCACGCAGACAGACATGCAAAGTCATACCTACGCCCCTGTACATATACCAGCCTACCCAGACTCTCACACACTCCCACCCACCATCACTGGTCTACTCACACACACAGACTCATACACACTCACATGCCTCTGAACAGACACACACACAAACAGACAGTACACTTAGCCACACATTTTCAGTCACACACACACACCCAAGCTCAGGCCCCAGTGCCCCAGAGGGCCCAGACCACAGGCTGTGCCCTTTGCCTTCCACACCAAATGCTTCTTCCAAAAAGTCTGTGCTTCTTGGCCCTCCCCTTCCCTGTTCTCTTTTCTAGAAAGCGCCTGCTAGGGCTCAGTCTTCCCCTCCTTCCGCTTCTCCCTGGGCTCCTGATGGTCCCTCAGTGTCCCACCCCATTTCCGCTCCCAGCAAGCAGCCAGCAGCCCCCCGCGCTTACCCCACCCCAGGGTCCAGGTGAGTAACCCCCTAGGATCTATCTTCCACAGGTCTGGCTGCTGCATAGACCACGCCCCAGCTCTACCTGAAGTCCTGTGATTTCAGAAGCTTCAGCCTTGTCTCTAGGCTCTGCCAAGAGCTGACCACAGGCCAAATTCTTGCCAAGTCTCCCCTTGACAGGGAGACTCACATATTATCAGGGCCAGGAGTGCAGCAGGCTGCAAGTCAGGCCTTTGATGGCTAACGGGGGCTCAAGCCTCTGTGTGTGTATACAGAGGCAAGTGCAGAGAAAGAATCCTGGAGTGGGGTAGGGATGGGAGATTGCCTACAACTACCTCTTATGGTCTACAGATGAGAAGTGATAGCAAAGAGCTGCTTCTGTCTCCTCCGCTTCCCATCCTCCCATTTGCCCACCTGCTGCCTTCCCAGATCAGCAATATTAAGCAGAAATAATTAACAACAATACTGATCATGAGTTTTACTGACATTCTTTCAGTGCTACTCCTCTGCACATCCCTTATTTACACACACCAACACCCTCCTCCCTTGCAGGAAGGGTTACCAGTCTCTCTGACAGATGGCAAAACTGAGGCTCAGTGAGTGGCATGCTTCCATTAGAGTTGCAGAGCTAATAGTTGAGGGATTTGCTGTAGAGTCTTTGTTGTCCATGTATCAGGCTTTTCTGCCTTTCTAGACATGAGGGGCATCTGACCACCATGCAGAAGGCCATAGGATCTGGAGGTCCCAGACACAGCACGGGCATCTGAAAGCCATGTGACAGAAGGTAGGCCCCACACTGCAGGGACAACCGTGCTGTGCCGGGCCCTCTCAGACCCAGGTCATCACATGATTGGGGCCTCACCTCCCCCAAGCCATCGGGGTGCTTAGGTCCTGAAGTGTTCCCCACACCCCCACCTTCCTTTAACCCTATAGTGACTTCTCCAGTTGCCAAAAAAAGCATATCTTCCATTGTGAGGGAGCAAAAATCTGTACTACTTATGAGGAGAAAAAGGAAAAGGAAAGGAAGAAAGAAAGAGAGAAAGAGAGGAGTGGGGTGGTCCGAGCTAGAGGCAGCTCATATCTACCCACCTGCTTGCTACTCAGGTGTCCACACGCAAATGCACACACACACAGAGGCACACACAAGCACACTCATGCTACAAACAGGCCAAGGAGCCTGGAGAAGAGTGAAGGAGGAGGGAGAGGGAGGAAAGCAGCTGCAGGCATTGTGAGGGGAGCACCACAGCTGGCTCCCAGGCAACCCTCCCCGGCTAGTCCATAGAAAATGCTAACATAGTTTCCTGCCCAAACATGACCACGATGATTTTTTAAAAGGCCCTGTTCAGGTAAACAGGTGGTGGTTCTCTTTCTCATGGGACATTTGGGATAGGGGAAGATGGGTGAAGATAAAGAGTCTCCAGGCTTAGGTGTTCAAGTAGCTTCTGTGATGGAGCAGGAAGAGAAAGACAGACTGACAGAATGAGACAAAGGAGGGGAGAGAGAGAGAGAACAGAGAGAGAGAGAGAGAGAAAGAGAGAGAGAACAGAGAGAAACAGAGAGAGACAGAGAGCACGGCAGTGAGGGAGATTCTGAACTATGTGTGGAGAGACAGAAAAGAAGCCCCAGCCACCCATCCCGGTGGAGCGATGCTGACTGCTTACCTGAGAGCTCTCATCTGGGCTGTCTTGGCATCCAGAAAAGGGGTTCAAGCTGTCTCACTCAGGATAAACCATAGCCCGGGCCACACCGTGGGACCCTCAGTAATCTGGCTGCCAGTGACACTCCTGCTTCTGTTGCCGTGGATACAGCCGGACTAGTCTAAATCGCAGGCATCAGGGGAGCAGGCACTGGAGGGGTGCACTGGGCAGGGCTGGGGGTGTTGGGAAACACCAAGGGGGCACCACATAGCCCTGGGGTGGCCAACTAGCTGGCAGGTGGGAGACCCAGCAGGCGCTTTCCTCACTACACACTCCCACCCCCATCCTCATGCCACAGTCAAGCTGGGAGAGGGCCAAGGCTGCCCCCTGCGCCAGTTGCCAGCCTGGTCCTCCCCCTGCCCCCACCTCCCAGTCCCGTCTGCCTGCTGGCCGCTGCCTTTTGTCCTCAGAAGACACAGTCCTGCAGGGCTGCCGTCAAGTCTCTAGCAGATGCTCAGGGTCCAAGGCTCCTCCCTGGGGCACACAGGCCACTGCTTGGGAGAGCCCCAGGTTGGGGGGGTCTCTCATTTAGGCTCCCCTGGCTCCCCAGGCTTGGTGGGGATGGAAGAGGCACCTGTCCACAGACAGAGGCAGCAGCAGAGGTGTTAGGGAGGGGATGGATGTCAGAAAGAGGAGGTGGGGTGGAGAGAGGCTGGCCTGAAAGATGTGTCCCGGGTTTTAGATCCGGGTTGAGGAGTGTGGCTCGGAGCATTCGAGGGGGTTCCTTATGCAAGAGGAGAGCACCATGGGCCCGCCAGGAGGATTCCCTGGCCTGAATATCACCCTGGCTTACGCAAATCCGGGTGCTAAGATGCTGGGGACACCCAGCCTACACAGGGTATCAGTGGGGAAGTCCTGGGCCCTAAGCTGGACCCCATCTGGCCTGTCTGTCCCCCCTCTCCTTGATTTGCACGGTCCCTGCCTCAGGGGCGGGCTGAGGAGGGAAGGAGGCAGGGAGGGAGAGAGAGAGAGAGAGAGAGAGAGAGAGAGAGAGAGAGAGAGAGAGAGACTTAGCAGGCAGTCTGGGAGACTCCCACTCAGCATCCTGGTCCTCCCCAAGGCGGGGCAGAGAGGGAGGCGGGAGATGCCCAGCCCTACTGGCCAGCTGGCTGACTGGGCAGGTGTGCTGCCTGGACAATAGCTGCCTGGGTAAATCAGGCTCAGGCCTCCCTGAGATGCTGGAGAATGGCACACGTGGAAGTGGGGAGAAGCGGTCACGGGGCTGCAGAGAGAAACTCACATGGGCTGTAAGTGCAGAAGATGTACGGTAGAGGGGCCTGGGGTCTGGGCCCAGACAGAGGTGCGGTGAATGTCCCGCAGATGTTTTGGGGTGGAAGGGATGCTTTGGGTTCTGAGAGGTAGGATAAGTTAAGTTCATTCGGAATGGGGTTCTATGGGCAGGGCCTGGGAGTGGGCCATGAGGGCGATGGGGAGGAGCAAGTGTGCGCTGCTCTGAACAGCCCCAACCAGGGTGTCTCCTGTGCTACCTTTACTTTCTCTGGGCCACTGGACAGGTATAAACCTATACTCAGGGCCATATTTCCAGAAAGTGTAATGGGATAAGTGAGAATATAGGGTGGGCAGAAAAATGAAGACAAGGAAAGAATATTAGTTCCAAATGGTATTAGCCAGGGATGGTCCCTTGGACCTATAATCTCAGCACTCAAGAGGCTGAGGCAGGAGGACTGCTGTGAGTGTGAGACCAGCCTGGGATAAACAGTGAATTCAAGGCCAGCCTGAACTAAGTAGAGAGATCCTGTCTCAAGACACCAAAAACAAATACACAGCCAAAACAATAAGCCCCCAAACCAAACCAAACAACAGCAAAAACCTTGCTGGGCATGGAGACACATACCTGTAATCCCAGCACTCAGGAGGCTGAGGCAGGAGGAAGGCTGTGAGTTCAAGGCCAAGATTAATACTGAGTTTAAGGCCAGCTTGGGCTACATAGTAGGTTCAAGGAGAGCCCGAACTACACTGAGAAACCTTGTTTGAAATAAAACAGAAAAACCCCAAATGGGGTTAAATTGGGGTCAAAAGAGGGTGCAATGGTTCTAATTTATCACAACGAAGAATTCCAGTTCTCTTGATGTAAGAAATTTTATTTTTTACCTCATACATTGGGCCACTCATGTATCAAACACAGGTTTATGTAGGTCTAGTGTTTGGCACTGATGACACAGGCGAATCAGACTTGCTCCCTGCTCCTAGGAAACGCTGCTCTTACCAGACTGTGGACTTGATACACATGTACCTATGTTAGGACACTGTAGAGGGCTTGTGAAATGTAGATTTACCAGGATCAGTTTTCAGAAATACTCATCTGGTAGGCATGAGATATGGCTGTAAAGCTTGTATTTTGGCAAGGCCTTCAGATAGTTATTATTATGCCCATTAAAGTTTGGGTACTATGCTTTGGAGAGGGAGAAAAACCCATGGATGAAAGATAAATATGCAATGGAATTTAGAAAATACTTTGGACTGATTGACAATGAAAATATTACGTGTGAAATCCCATGAGTCGCTGCTCAGGCTGTGTTTAGGAAAATATTTGAAGCTTCACATTCATATATTATATAGAAAAAGAAAGGCTGGAAATGTATCAACAAACTCAGAGAAAAGGGCAAATTAGATAAATAGAAGGAGGGGCCCAGTGGGCATGGTGGCACAGACTTGTAATCCTAGCTCTTTGGAGGCTGAGGCAGGATGGCTGTCACATGTTCAAGGCCAACCTGAACTACATAACGGGACCAGACTCCCTCTTTCAAAAAAAGAAAGAATACATGAATAGGAGGGCAATAAAAGATGTCAGAGAGGCCTGAGGCAGAGTAGGGGGAAGTGTCGGTATCCAAAATAAGTAGGGAAGAAGTGGGAGGGGTCGGAAGTCTCAGGGACGGTATAGAAGTGTCTAGGAGCACTGGCTCTGGCCTGGACTGCTTGACTTTGAACCCATATCTCTCATTTTCTTTGTGCATCAAGTCCCTTATCTGTTAAACTGGGGCAATAATAATTGGAGTAGTAATAGCGCTTAGGGGTTAGGTAAAGGAGATGACATCTATAAAGTGCTCAGAACAGTGTCAAGACAATCAGTAGCTAGTCACTCTTAATTAAATACAAAAGGTACCTATGAGAGTGAAACAGCCTATTCAAAGGCTTGGAGGGTACCAGAAGGTAAGATATGTGTGCAGAATGTGGAAACAATTTCATGTGACCCAGGAAGAGATGTTCATCATGGAAAGATCAGACCCTAAAGGCCAGGCTAAGGCTCTCAGGCTTTCTCACAAAAACAGAAATTGTGACCTGGATTCTTGGAGTTTCTGTTTGCCCCCAGTCTGGTTAGACCTGTGAACTTCCAGTGCTCTCAAGAGAAAGAATTCTTGGCCAGGGATTTAGCTCAGTGGTTCCGGCACCTGTCTTGCAAGCGCAAGGACCCAGGTTTGATTCCCCGGTAACCACATACCATACTGGGCGTGGAGACTCACGCCCAGCAGCAACCAGTACCACATACCACAGTGCCGGGCGTGGTGGCTCACGCCTGTAATCCCAGCACTCGGGAGGCAGAGGCAGGAGGATTGCTGTGATGTGAGTTTGAGGCTGAGCTCAGGGCCAGCCTGAACCACAAAGTGAGACCCTGTCTCAAAAAAAAAACAAAGAGAAAGAATTCTTCTGGCGAGATTGTGAACAATGGTGGGAGAGTGAGATGACAAAGGAATGGCTTGCCCAGGAGGTAGGAGAGGCAAGATGGGCACTGCCTCACCCCAGGAACTTGCTTCCTCTAGCAAGGGAGGTGGGGAAGGGACAGGGGAAACTGAGTCACACACTTGCAGTCCCAGTTCTTCATTCTGAACACATTCCACAATTACAGCAACGGATGAGCTGAGTCTCTTTATGCCTATGCCTTTCTGTTTATCACTCTGAGCAGGCAGGGAGATAAATTTGTTTCAGAGGATTTAAGAAGTTGCTTATTTCCTTCTATCCCTTTCCTTGAAATGATTATTTTCTGTCACCAGAAAGGCAGAGTATCTCGTCGGTCTGCTGTGTTCTTCTTAACCAGTCCAGGATGCACGCACTTGGAGAAAACATCACGGTTTACTGTGCGAGCAAATTTTTTTTTTTTAAAGGATCAACTTTTTAAACCTGGTCTGGTGGCACACCCCTGAAATCTTCGCTGTTTGGGAAGTTGAGGTAGGAGGATCTTGAGTTTGAGGCCAGGCTGGGCAACTTAGCAAGACTCTGTCTCAAAAATGTTTAACTTTTAAAATTATGAAATGTAAAATACAAAAGGAAATGTGCTTAAGATTTATACATGTGGACCGACAAATAGTTATGAAGTGAATCCCCTGTAATCACTGCTTAGCTCAAGAAATAGAATATTAATGGTATCTAGGGTTCTTAGCATTAATGATTCTTTTATTTAAAAAACATTAAGAAGGGCTGGGGATTTAGCTCAGTGGTTCCGGCGCCTGACTTGCAAGTGCAAGGGCCCGGGTTCAATCCCCGGTAACCACATACAATACTGGGCGTGGAGACTCACGCCCAGCAGCAATCAGTACCCATACCACAGTGCCGGGCGTGGTGGCTCACGCCTGTAATCCCAGCACTCAGGTGGCAGAGACAGGAAGATCGCTGTGAGTTTGAGGCTTGCCTGGGCTACATAGTGAGCTCAGGGCCAGCCTGAACTACAAAGTAAGACCCTGTCTCAAAAAAAAAAAGACTGTTATTGATCTCCCTCAAAGTACTTCTCATTTCAAATACACTTATCCTACCATTCCTGCTACTTTCTCTTCTTAAATTGGTTTTATTGGTACATTTTATATACACATTATGAGCACAATCGACATTGAGAATTTGTACCGGTGCATGACATGACTTAATTCTCATCTTTTCCCATTCTCTGCCCCCCACCTCACCCCCATATGCATAAGTTTGTTTCTTTTTTTTTACAGTATCAAATTTTTTCTTTCCCTTTGAATAGTTTCTTACTATTTCCCAATACCTATCATACATTTTAGAACTCTTTTACACCTTCAGTTTCTCATACCAGAGAAAAGATACGGTATTTACACATCTGTGCCCTATTTTTTTCACTTATGAGTATGTCCTCAAGGTACGACCATTTGCGTAGAAATGACTCAATTTTATCATTTGCCATGGACTTATTGATACAGTTTGTGTGTTTGTGTCTCTCGTTTGTGTGTTTGCCTCTTTGTGCTGGTATTGAACATGTTCTTTACTCCTTGTTTTTCCTGGAGATGGAAGTTAGAGTCTATTGTATTGAGAGGGTTTGTTTTTGGGTTTTTTTTTTTTGGCAAGAATACTTCATAGATGGTATTGTGAAATTCCTATTAGGTGGCACATAATGTCCGATGGCCCTGCTTTTAATGACCTTAAGATTCATCAGGATGTCAATAGCTTGATTCTTTCATGGTAAATTTCCCCATCAAACTTTCATCTAATGATTTCATCTATTGATCACTGTTGCCTGGATCAGTTATTTTATTACAACTTGCAAAGTGGTGATCTCTCCGTCACTTTTCTACTTTCATTAACTGGCATTCTTCTACAAAGCTTTCCTTCAACTTGGGTTATTTTACTACTTCCAAATATGGTTCATACAGGATAGACAAGGTAAATATGTAATTCTGTCATGATAAGTGCTAATTTACAGATGAAGCAGCTGAAGCCAAGTGTGAGGGTGCACACCTGTAATCCCTCCACCTTGGAGGCTGAGGCAGGAAGATTGCCATGATTTGAAGCCAACCTGGACTACATGATGAGTTCAAGATTGAGCTGAACTACAAATGGTGAGATCTTGTTTCAAAAAAACGTCAAATTTGTTTTTTAAATATATTTCACTAAGGATATGCACTAAGGATAGACACTGTGTTCTAAAATTGCTAGAAATACTGTCTCTAGAAGCTATGTCACCGATGTAATATACTTTGGTTTCTTTCATTTTTAACACTTTAATAGAATTTTAATTTTTGAATATGTAGAATATTTTTATGTTTTCCAGCTCTCAGTTATATAGCTATCTTATCTTTATACCTTGTTATACCATCTCTCATAGGTAACTACTTTTATTAATTTTTGGTGTATTCTTCCAGTGTTTATCACTATTGATACTGCAATGTCCTACGATATTTACACAAGATATTTCACATTGCTCTTTTCTTATGCCAAGTATCAGCCTGGATGTAATGCCTTCCACCTTCTGCAAGTGCCTGTTGAGTACTTCCAATGTTCCCAGCATTCTGCCAAGGCAGTCAGGTAAGGTCTTCCTTATCACCATGTTCTAGTGTATTTTCAGTATCACAGTTAATTAGTGCTGCTTCTCTTATCTCTGTTTTTCAGGACACAGTGCTCCTGGATGTCACCTCAGTGATTTATTTATCTCTACTATCTTGCAGTGGGCATGGACAGTGACAAACACTTGTTCCTCGGCATATCAAAAGAATATGCATATTTTAATTACCCACGTAATGCATGAAAACACACACATTGTGAAACTTATGAGGTGCATGAACAACCAAGAAGTATACAAAATAAAAAGACACAATTTCCCCTCACTCTCTCACGATCCCACTGCACAGGCCTGAAACAATTATGGTGGACGCCAAGTGATGCTTTTCTACCTCCATTATTATTCCTTCTCCATTCGTTAGTTCACATCCACAACCAGGAAGAGTTTTCTCCATATTTGTATTCATTTAGCCAGTTTTATTAGCTGGATTTATGGATTCTTATTTTATTCAATGGGTTGTACACCACTATGTTTATTATTGACTTTAGAATTATTGTCTTTTAAAAACTTTTCTAGTAGTGCTGGGGATGGAACCTAGAGCGCCACTCCAGGGCTGAGCTATTCCTATAACACTGGGAGAGCACATTTCTGGGTCTTTTTGTTATACTCCAGAACTCCTCCAGCACTCCTTCTTTTTTTTTTTTTTTTTTTTTCTTGAGGCAGGGTCTCGCTTTTGTAGTTCAGGCTGGCCCTGAGCTAAGCGTGGAACTCACAGCAATCCTCCTGCCTCTGCCTCCCGAGTGCTGGGATTACAGGCGTGAGCCACCACGCCCGGCACTGTGGTATCTGGTACTGGTTGCTGCTGGGTGTGGGTCTCCACACCCAGTATGTTATGTGGCTACCGGGGAATCGAACCCGGGTCCTTGCGGGTTACAAGACAGGCGCCGGGACCACTGAGCTAAAACCCCGGCCCACAGGGTTGGTTGTTTTCAGGAGACACACTGAGACATAGGCTCAAGGAATGCTCTCCATCCTCAGCAGTCATTGTTCTGGGCTATCTCAGGGAACAAAGCTAAGACTTCCCCACATGTCTTCATTTCTCTGTCATTTCATCCAGCTCTTCATCTATTACCTGTATTTCTATTCTATGCACCCTTTTAAAGACAGTGGGATCAACCTGATATTCTAATTCTAAACCACAAAATTCATTCTAGCTTTCCTGTTTTTTGCATATATTCAATACCTTTCCTGATAGTCAGAAATTTATTTCTGGTAGTCAGAAATTTAATTTTCTCATAGTCAGAAATTTATTTTCTGAGAGCCAGAAATTTATTTCCATCATCTACAATATATTAAATTATTTGTTCAGTCTTATGATGTACATTCAGTAATTTCACAACTGGCAACCTATACCACTGTGAAAAATAAAGCTGTGATGAGAGATTCATATCTGTTTATACATTTTTATTCTTTTCTTTTCACTATAGTATTAGTAATGTTACTTATTTGAAATAGGCTCTTTTGGGTCAGGGATTAGGGTTAGTGGCTCCGGCTGGTAACTACATACAACAATGCCGAGTGTGGAGACTCACGCCCAGCAGCAACCAGTACCACATTCCACAGTGCCAGTCATGGTGGCTCACGCCTGTAATCCCAGCACTCGGGAGGCAGAGGCAGGAGGATTGCTGTGAGTTCAAGGCTGAGTTCAGGGCCAGCCTGAACTACAAAGCAAGACCTTGTTTCCAAAAATAAATAAGTAAATAAAATAGGCCCTTTTGTTTCTATTTGCCTTTCATTTTGTCTTCCCCCTTCCTTGTTGATTATGTGAAACCTGAATGTGATTTTTAAATTTGCACAGTAAGCTCTCACTGAGAGTTACACATCTGGAGTTATGTATCTACACAGATTGAGACATATTTCAGCTGGATGTTGGAGGATCACAGATAGCCTCCAAAGAAAATATGGGGGGAGAGAGAGATAGACAGACAGAGGCAGAAGCAGAGGCACAGACAGAGACAAAGACAAAGAAAAAGAAAAAGACAAAGACAGAGAGGTTTTGGTCCATACTCAGCTGGCTCCACAGCAGGGAGGCATGGCAGAGGGACATTGTAGAGAAGAGATAGTCCATGGCAAAGCAAGGCAGGCAGAGGTTTAGCAAAGCCGTGAAGTAGCAGGAGCAGGCCTTCTTTCTGTCCCTTATACTCCATCCTGGCTACCCACCCTTTGAGCAGGTAGCACTCACACTCAGGATGCCGTACCCTTAATACCAGCATCACGCCTTTAATCCCAACACTACACACCCTAGATCTAACCACCTCTGAAAAGCTCCACCTATGACTACACGAGGCTTTGTGGAGACCTCTAGATACAAGATAGTGAGGCAAAAGACACAGCACAAAAGTCTTAGGGTGCTGAATTAAGAAGTCAGAATTACGAATTTTTTTCGTCCTCCATCTCCTTTTTTTTTTTTTAAACAAAGGCATCAAATAGCTTATTTTGCAATATAAAAAGATCCCTCTTGGGTGGGAGGTAATAAAAGCAGGAGGCAGGGAGACCTATAAGGAAGCCATGGAGACATTCAAGAAGTGATATATATTAATAGTTAAGTGTGAAAGCTCTAGAATCAAGCTCCCAAATTCATGTCTCCAGTCCTTCTCTCTTTCCTGATCTCCAGATTCTCATTTCCAACTCTTCTTACTCAACATCTCCACCTAAGTATGTGCTAAGTTTTCACAAATACATTGCACTCAAAACAGAGCTCCTGACCTTCCTCCTAAAACCAGTGCCTGCAGAATTCTTTGCTTATCATATCAGTAACCATCTTTGTGGTTTCTCAGGTCACATTTTTAGAGTTAGTCTTGGCGCCTATCTTTCACATTCCATATTTTATCTGCCTTCAGACCTAGTAACTTATCTTTTGCATTTTTTAGAGATTATGGAGATGGAGTCATATGGTATGCTTTCTTTTTAGTCTTGTTCTTTTACTGAGTAAAATTAGTTTGCGATTCAACCTTGTATTTGTGTGTCAATAGTTAATTCTTTCTTAGTCTTGAGTAGAATTTCTTTGTGTTGATATATTATCTTTAACAATTGAAAAGCTGATGGACATTTGAATTGTTCGTAGCTTTGTTTATTATAGATAAATTTGTTATGAAGGTTTGTGCACATGTCCTTGTATGTATGTAATATGCTTTTAGTTTTATTGGAAAAATACATAGGAGTGTAAAGGTTGAGCTGCACTATGGTAGATTTATGTTAACCTTTGTAAAAGGCTGCTGAGCTATTTTCCAGTGTGTCCATAAACACTTCACTCCCACCAGCAGTGTTAAGAATTCCAATTCATTCACATCCTTGTCAAAACCTGGCATAGTCAATCTTTCTAATTTAAGGCATTTTAATAAGTTTGTGGTGGTACATAATTATGGTTTCAGTTTACATTTCTGTAGTGACCAAATAGTATTGAGCATCATTCCATGTGCTTAAATTGTCATTTGTATACTTTCTTCAGTGAAATGTCTTTTCTGATCTTTTGCCCATTGAAAAAAGTGGACTATTTTCTTATCATTGGATTTTCAGCATTCTATATTCTTTATGCAAGTGCATCATTAGACATATGCTGTGTAGTTCCAATCAAAATACCATCAGCATTTTTTTCCAGAAATAGAAAAAGCAGCTGTAAAAACCAGTGGAACCAGAAGAGATCTAGAACAGCCAAAGCAATCCTGAGCAACAAAAGTGAAGCATGAAATGAAAACCCAGGCTTCAAGTTTATGACAAAGACACAATAATGAAAACAGCACGTACTGACACAAAAAGCAGACATGTAGAACAATGAAATAGAATAGCAGATGCAGAAACAATCGCAAGGACTTTGAGGGGTCTGTTTTTTTTTTTTTTTGTACCAGGATCAAACTCATGACCTTGCACTTGCAAGGCAGAGAGTGATACCATTTAGTTAAGGATTCAGCAAAATTTTTAGAGAAAGTTCTTTTTTTTTGAGACAGGGTCTTGCTTTGTAGTTCAGGCTGGCCCTGAGCTCAGCCTCAAACTCACATCACAGCAATCCTCCTGCCTCTGCCTCCTGAGTGCTGGGATTACAGGCGTGAGCCACCACGCCTGGCACTGTGGTATGTGATACTGGTTGCTGCTGGGCAAGGTAGCCTTTATAACAGATAATGCTAAGAAAATTGGTTGCTCACATGCAAAAGAATGAATTTAGACCTGTGTCTCTCACCTTGTACTAAAGTCAAATTAAAATGAACCAAAGACCTAGATATAAAAATAAATGATAAACTCTTGAAGGAATAGACAGAAGCTAGGAATTCCTGAAGAAAAACCCAGTTGCACAAGATATAATACTAAGAGTCAACAAGTGATGTTATACTGTATCAAAAAGTTTTCTTTTATACAGCAAAAGAAACACCCCACAGAATGAAGAGAGTGGAAATTTACAGAGTGGAAAAAAATTTTGCCAGCTACTCCTGGACAGAGGACTAATAATACCTGCAATATATAAAGAACTCAAAAAATTTTGACCTTTCCAAAATAAGACTTTAAAAAAGTGGGAAACTGAAATGAATGTAAGGAATGCACTTTGCATTTTAACAAATCTGTTTAACTTTGTTCACTTGTACAATGATCATAAATCTGGCTTGCCCAACTACTAGGTTTTTTTTAAATGTGAAAAAACTATAAAAAATAAATGTAAAAATTACCGTTCAAGCTAAAATTATGTATCTCAATTCATCCTTTTTCCCGCAAAAGAATAAATTATTCTTACAAATACAAATGGACACTAAGTCCATGAAAAAATGTGCAGCATCTCTGGTCACTAGAGGAATGTAAATGAAAAAATGTTGAGCTTTCATCTTAATCCACTAAGAATGGCTATTAGCAAAGACTGAAAAAACAACAAATCCTGTCCAGGTTATGGGTAAAAAGGAACCTGTTAACTAGTACAACTACTACGGAAGTGAGTATGGATATTTTTTTAAAACTAAAAATAGAAATTCTATTTAACCCAGCTATCCCTTTTCTAGATATCTTCCCAGAGGAGTGTTATATACATATCCATGTTCATGGCAGCACAATTCACAATAGCTAAATTGTGGAAGTGGACTATATCCTCGTCAATAGATGAATGGGTAAATAAAATGTTATATATGCATATATATGACATAAAAAGGAAAATTTGAGTCATTTGTAGGAAAATGGATGGATCTTAAGAGAATAGTGCTTGTACAATAAATTAGACAGAAGTTCAATAGTTTCTCTGAGAGATTCAAAACATAAATAATTTAAAAAGTAGAATAAAAGAGATGATAAAAAATAGGGAGGCAGACTGTGGAGAGGGGAAGGGAACGTAGGGAAGGAGAGAGAGGGAAGAGCAGGAGGGGACGGGACGGGGGTGTAAATTCAATCAAGATGAGATATGTATATGTACCAGTTCTCCAAGATGAATGTAATTATTATGTGTTATAATGATATACTAATAAAAATATGCTTTGCAAACGTTTTTTCCTGTCTTTTTATGTTTCTTTTTGAAGAAAAAATTATTCAAAAAGTGATTAACTTTTCTTTTCTATGTTTTTGGGTTTTTTTGATTTTTTTTTTTTTTTTTTTTTTTTTTTTTTTTTTTTTTTAGTTTTTTGAGACAGGGTCTTGATTTGTAGTTCAGGCTGGCCCTGAACTCACTATGCTCAGGCAAGCCTCGAACTCACAGCAATCCTCCTATCTCTGCCTCCCAAGTTACAGGTGTGAGCCACCATGCCTGGCACTGTGGTATGTGGTACTAATTGCTGGTGGGTGTGAGTCTCCACGCACGACATTGTTGTATGTGATTACCAGGGATGGAACCTGGGCCCTTGCGCTTGCAAGGCAGGCGCCAGAACCACTGAGCTATATCCCCGGCCCCATAACTATGCTTTTTGCATCCCTCTTCGGAAATCTTTACCAGAGGTGATTAAGACTCCATCCTAGGCTTTCTTTGACATATTTTATAGTTTTAGATTTATATGTAGGTCTAGTATCCATTTTGTATTAATATTCATATATGTTTTCAGGTAATTGCAATTCTTTTTTGCATATGGTTCCTCAATTTTTCTGTCATCACTTACTGCAAAGACTATTCTTTCTCTGTTAAATTGCATTTATAATTTTGTTGAAAATCAATTAATCACATATATATGGACCTGTACCTCTTTTTATTCTTTTTTGCTAGTAAGTTAACTATTAATTTGTTTTGTTTTGTTTTGTTAATGGAAAGATTGCTCAATGAATTTTAGGCACACAAAATGCACTAATTTTAAATACATTTTAAAATGTGTTTCTGTATCAGTTTACAGCACTAAAACTACTGCTCACATCAAGATACTGAACACTGTTTTACATATAGACACCACATACTTCCTTAAATGTGAGATATCTTGTAAAATCCTTATTTGTGCTTCATAATATGCTGCTCTTTGTTTCTGCAACCTAAAGAATTTCTATTCCCTTCAAACCCTTTGAACCTTTGTTTTATTCAAATGTGAATATCTCAGATCAGAGGCTGATTTTTTAAAACTCTGTTTGGGTCTTATTAATTAAGAATTTAACAAGCTTACAAGTGTAATTCACCTCTACTTCTATCAATATCTCTTATGCCAATTTTAATGTTTTATTGGTAGTTTTCATTGGCTTTTTTACTTGTTTTCCATCGCAGAAACTTGAAATATATGGAATCTATTTTTGTCCACAATTCAATGACAGACTGACTTATATGAACAAGCATCTGATGCAGTAGTTACTGGTTGTTTTTTTTTTTTTTTTTTTTTTTTAGGTTTTTGGAGACAGGGTCTCGCTTTGTGGTTCAGGCTGGCCCTGAGCTCAGCCTCAAACTCACATCACAGCAATCCTCCTGCCTCTGCCTCCCGAGTGCTGGGATGACAGGCGTGAGCCACCACGCCCGGCACTGTGGTATGTGGGACTGATTGCTGCTGGGTGTGGGTCTCCACACCTAGTATTGTTATGTGGTTACCGGGGAATCGAACCCGGGTCCTTGCGCTTGCGAGACAGGCGCCGGAACCACTGAGCTAACTCCCCGGCCCCCGTTACTGGTTTTCTTAATTCCTCTCTGCGACCAGCACCTTGGGAATTTTCTCCTGACATCATCAATATTAGCATTATGAACTTGATAGTTATTTTGAAAAGGAAACAAAATTGTACTATTTTCCAGTTTTGTTAGATTAACAATAGTTTCTGTATTGTACTTGTCCTCTCCACAGTGACAAAGCACTTTTATCTAACACACATTAGGCCCAACAACATGCCTCATTGTTTATAATATTAATGGTAAAAATAAAGCAGGACTCATTTGTGCAGTACAGTGAACACTTGGCGTGCAATATAAACTGAAAATTTTAGATCTAGCTTACAAATCTATTTTGCGTTGAGGTTTATTACCGTTTTAACAATTTTAGACTTCATGCTTCTTAACAAGTTTTAATGATTTTTTTTTTTTTTTAGATTTTTTGAGACAGGTTCTCGCTTTGTAGTTCAGGCTGGCCCTGAGCTCAGCCTCAGACTCCCATCACAGCAATCCTCCTGCCTCTGCCTCCCGAGTGCTGGGATGACAGGCGTGAGCCACCACGCCCGGCATTGTAGTATGTGGTACTGGTTGCTGCTGGGTGTGGGTCTCCTCGCCCAGTATGGTATGTGGATACCGGGGATCGAACCCGGGTCCTTGCGCTTGCAAGACAGGTGGAGGAACCACTGAGCTAAATCCCTGGCCCTGTTCTACTTTCAATATCTCTTCACTGGCTTGTTCATTAAGTCTGTCTGTTTTACTTTGTATTTCATCAATATGTTCAATTGCTTCTTGTTATTCTTTTTCTGAGGTCTCGTCGGGCTGTGAAGGTTGGCGTTAAATTCCTTTTTACTCACTTTGGCCGCCGGCGCCAACACGGTGCCGTGTTCCGCGGTCAGGAGAGTGGGGAAGGGGAGAGAAGGGAAGGCGAAGGGCTGGGCAGGCAAACGGCTTCCCTCCCGCCACTCTGCGGGCGCCGGCTCGCCCTCCCCCTCGCGCCCTCGCCCGCTCCGCCCTCGCCGCCTGAAGAGCAGGGAGGGGCGGGGGGCGGCGGGCCAGGCCCGGACCCGGCTGCCGCGAGTGGAGGGGAGGGGAGGGGCGGGGAGGGGAGGGGAGCGGAGGGGAGCGGAGGGGGGGCGGCGGCGGGGCGGCGGCGGGGCGGCGGGAGGCTCAGCTCCCTCACTCGCTCTCCCGGAGCCGCCTCCTCCTCCACCTCCTCACCGCCCTGATACACTCTCTTAATCCCTTTGTATCTGAGAATATCTTCCAGTTGCCCTTATACAGAAATACTAACTTGGCAGGGCATATATTTTTTGATTCAAAATCATTTTCTCTTAAAATCCTGTAGATGTTGTTCCACTGCCTTCTGGCATTTAGAATTGCAAGAGAAAAATCCGAGATCGGGCTGAGTTTTGTTCCTTTCTCTGTCTAGATACTCAAAGAATTTTTTCTTTATCCTTGGAATTTTAAAAAGTCACCAAGATATGATAAATGTTTTCTTTTCATTAAATTTTGAAGGTATTCTGAGAGACTTCTTCACCTGTGGGCCTACTTTGCTCTTGAACTCGGAAAAGTATTCTTCAATTAGTTCCTAATTATTGTTTCAACTTCATTTACTTATTTCTCCTCAGTTTAAGAATTCTTAGTACAAATAGATTGCACTTCCTGAATGGATTCTCTATATCTCATTCTCCTCTTCGTATCTTATATTCTTTGGCCTGTTCTTTGCAGCCTGTGAGAATTTCTCATTTTCCACTCACTTCAGCAAATTTGTTTTGTGACCGACCTCACTTACATGCTTCCTTTACCTTTCTGAAGTCTAAGAAATATTCCACGTGCTCTAATGTCACCTGCTTTATAGTTAAGCACACATGGCTAATAAACTCTTAGATGTTCAACACATTCTAGCAATCTATGGAGACCAGTAGATCCATTTCAGGGGAAGGCATTTCCTCTGTTATTTAGCTGTGTCCCTTCTGAACGGCCTTTTCAAAACCTCTTCTTCAAGGTGGGGCCAAGAAGTCTTCCCAAGCACCAAAGTTAAGAGCATTCAAAATGGCTTCTGTTATATCCAAGATTAATATTTCAGTGATTTTGTTTTCTTTGTTCTTTTCCAAAACATTGTTTTGGTTATTTTAGGCTCTGCATTTCCATATGAGTTTTAGAATGAGCTTCTCTGTTTGCGTATCTTAGCTGTATTGAGTCTTCGTATGTGTGAACATTGAATATCTTTAAGGCTATCAGCAATGTTTTAGTATTTTTCAGTGCATGAGTCTTGCACATCTCTTGTCAAATTTGTTCCTTGGAACTTTATATATTGTGATGCAAATGTAATGTTATTTTAAATTTAAAATTCTGATTGTTAATGCTAACAGATATAAATACAGTTGATTTGCTGTGTTGATTTTTTTTTTTTCTGGTGCTGGGTGTTGAAATCAGGCTTTGCCCCTTCTAGGCAAGCACTCTACTATTGAACTACATCCCAGCTCACATATGTTGATCTTATATCCCACAACTTTTCTAAACTCCTTGGGCAATTTTGTAAATGCCTTAGGATTTTCTATAGACAATAAATGTAATATATGAGAAATAGCTGTATCTCTTTTATACATTGTACAGGAAGAATAGTACATATAATTGCTGTACAATGTAATAATTGTGCAGTTGTGCTTAATAACATTGTAAAAAACAATATTTAAATTATCTTATTTCAAAGCCTAAAATCTCCAGGATATTGTTGAGTAGATGTGAACGAATTGGATGTGCTTTCCTTTACTGCTGTTCTTCAAGCTAAAGCCCCAGTCTTTCCCTCACTGAGTATGATATTAGCTGTTGGCTTTTCGTAGACTGAGGAAAATTTCTTTTATTCCTAATGCAGTGAAAGTTTTTTTCTTTACCATGATTTTAATTGATTCTTTCAAATGTTTTCCTGCCTCTATTGACATGATATATAGATTTTCTTTTTTATTCTGTGAGCATGTTGAATTATACCAAGTGATTTGGAACATTAAATCAATCTGCACTCCTAGAATAAAACCTCATTTGCTTATAAGGATCTGTTTATATGTTTTTGGATTCTATCTGCTTAATTTTTGTTAATTTTTTTCATGTCTATGGTCATGAGGGATCCTCATTTATTGTTTTATGTGTAAATATTTTTCTGATTCTGGTGTCAGTTTAATTTTGGTCTTCTAAGACAGGTTGTGTAATATTTTTTCCCTTTTCAACTTTCTCAAAAAGGTTGTGTAGAAATTATTTCTTTAAACGTTGGCAGAGACCCAGGCATCATGGTGTGCACATATAGCCTCAGGTGTCTGGGAGGCTGAAGCAAGAGAATCACGTCAGCCCAGGAGTATGAGACCAGTCTGGACAACAAAGGAGAGGCTCCAGAGTCCGGGATGAGGCCCAGTGGTGCCACCACCTGGCAGGTGAAAGGTCCTGAGTTCAATTCCCAGTTCAGAGGGGGGAAAAAAACACAAAAAACCCAACAGTGGATTTATCGAGCTGGGGCTGGTTCTGGCTCCAGACTGGCAAGTGCACAGTCCTCCTCAGTACCAAAACAAAACAAAAACCAAGGCGAGGTCCCATTCCCAAATAAACAGACCAAAATGTTTGACAGAATTTATTAGTGAAGTCATCTGGCGTGAGGTTTTCATTAAGATATAAATGAGGGCCGGGGATTTAGCTCAGTGGTTCTGGCACCTGCCTTGCAAGCACGAGGTCCTGGGTTCGATCCCCAGTAACTACATACAATGTTGGGTATGGAAATGCTGGCGAGGCTGTGGGGAGAAAGGAACACCTCTCTACTGTTGGTAGGAATACAGACTGGTACAATCGCTATGGAGATTAGTGTGGAGATTCCTCAAAAAATAGGATTAGAGGTCCCATTTGACCCTGCTATTCCCTTGCTAGGGATGTACACAAAAGAATTAAAAGATTCATGGGCCGGGGAGTTAGCTCAGTGGTTCCAGCGCCTGTCTCGCAAGCGCAAGGACCCGGGTTCGATTCCCCGGTAACCACATAACAATACTGGGTGTGGAGACTCACACCCAGCAGCAACCAGTACCACATACCACAGTGCCGGGCGTGGTGGCTCACGCCTGTAATCCCAGCACTCGGGAGGCAGAGGCAGGAGGATTGATGTGAGTTTGAGGCTGAGCTCAGGGCCAGCCTGAACCACAAAGCGAGACCCTGTCTCCAAAAACCTAAAAAAAAAAAAAAAAAAAAAAAAAGAATTAAAAGATTCATATCACAGCAACATATGTGCATCCATGTTTATAGCAGCTCAGTTTGTGATAGATAAATCTTGGAAACAATCCAAAAGTTCATCAACTGGAGTCTGGATAAAGAAGATGTAGTTTTTCTATAAAATAGAGTATTACTCTGCTGTAAAGAATGACAAGTTTGAGGCATTCACACTCAAATGAACGTACCTTCAGGACATACTCATAAGTGAAATAAATACGTCACAGATGTGCAAATACCATATCTTTTCTCTCAGATGAGAAACTGAAAATGTACATGAGTCCTACAATTTATGTTAGATATTGTAAAATAGAAACTATTCAAAGGGAAATGGGGGTAGGAGTAATGAGGGGAAAGAAAAAATTGTGATGGTAATAAAAAAGGAAACAAAGGTTATGTATATAGCTTATAGTTGAGGGGTTATAGGGTGGGTAAGGGAATGGGAAAAATGAGAATTAAGTCATGTCATATACTGGTACAAATTGTCAGTGTTGAGTGTGATCATGATATGTGTATAAAATGTATCTATTTCACAATAAAATAATAAATACAAGAAAGAAAAAAAGTAAAAAAAAAAGAGACTTCTAGAAAGAGTCTTGTCCATATTCAAAAGATGTTGTCATTATTGTATGTGGCTACTGGGAATGTTGTCAGTGACTCCTTTGAAGTAAGAGTGTTGACAATAATAATCTAAACAAAGAAACCTCCAACAAAAGTGAAATCAATGAGGGTGGTCCATCAACACATTTAGAAATTGTCCTCTCACAGTAAAACTGAAGATTGTAAATTATATACTTTTTATAAGAAACAACTTCTCTCTACACCATAGCATCAAACCTGACATTTTTTGTAAGACTAGATTACCTAGGATGAAAGAATCTGATACTATTGAGAGTGCTGAATGCAAAATAAGGCTCTGTATTGTATGTTCACAGCCCAGTGCCTTAATTGTAAAAACAGTGTCTCTGAGGGCCGGGGAGTTAGCTCAGTGGTTCCGGCTCCTGTCTTGCAAGCGCAAGGACCCGGGTTAGGTTCCCCGGTAACCACATAACAATACTGGGTGTGGAGACCCACACCCAGCAGCAACCAGTACCACATAGTACAGTGCCGGGCGTGGTGGCTCACGCCTGTAATCCCAGCACTTGGGAGGCAGAGGCAGGAGGATTGTGATGTGAGTTTGAGGCTGAGCTCAGGGCCAGCCTGAACCACAAAGCGAGAGACCCTGTCTCAAAAAAACCTAAAAAAAAAAAACAAAAAACAAAAAACAAAACAGTGTCTCTGACTAGAAAGTCATTATTTTGTCTTCATTATCGAAAATTATTTTATATTTGTTTTCAACTTTGATTTGACAGCTTCCTTCCTTCTTTCTTTTTTTGTTTGATTTTGGGTTTTTTTGTTTTTTGGGTTTTTTTTGGAAAACAGGATCCCATTTTGTGGTTCAGGTTGGTCTCGAACTCAGCAATCCTCCTGCCTCTGCCTCTGCCTCCCAAATTCTGGGATTACAGACCTGAGCCACCACGCCCAGAAGTGTGGTATGTAGTACTGATTGCTGGTGGGAGTGAGTCTCCAGGCCCGGCATTATTGTATGTGGCTACTGGGAATCAAATCTAGTACCTTATGCTTGCAAAGCAGGAGCTGGAACCACTGGGCTTAATTCCCAGCCCTCACGTCAGTTTTAGAGATGATCTCACAGGTGGCTGATCCCACAGAGGCCGCTGGAAGATAAGACCTGCGTAGTGGAGTTCCTCAGCCCACAGGACATGAACAGAGAGAAGTGGCTCACTGAGGATGAAAGAATTTAAGATGCCTAGGTTTTTTTTTTTTCCCAGAATGTGGTAGAGGCCATATTTCTTTCAGGGGTTGTGCAGATGGGATCTTTGCTTGGCTCTGGCTACCTCTGTGACCTCAACAGCTACCACTGTCACTAACACTGATGTGGATGGGACGGTGGAGAAGAATGAGGCACAGAGATGGTAAAGGAATGGTTATGGGCAGGAGCTCTCAGGCCAAACAGACGGGGTGTGGGTACTGGCATTTCTCTTCTGGTTTAAGTAAGTCAGATAACTGGTGCACATAACTTTCAGCTTACTTACCTGGAAAGTAGTTAGTAATAATAGTCACCGTTAGGAATGTTATCAGAATTAACGAAGTTCATTGACAATTAAAATAGAACATCTGTGGATACAGTAATAACACTGGTTAATGCTTATCATTTATTTATTCTGTGCCAAACCCTAGTAAAGTCTTACTGTGTTCTTATTTACTCTTCACTACAACCTGTAAGATTAGCACTCTTTCACAATGGGGAAGATAGAGGCCACAGAGAGGGTAAGGAATTGGTCTTGGGTCACACAGCTGATAAGAAGAGAAAAAGCTGGGTTTATCATTCAGGAAAACCCAATTTCCTGATCATTGCTAGGGATGGGGAGAGGGTTGGGCATGAAATAGTCCAGGGACTATTCCCAGGGACCTCTACTGGAGCTGAAAACTAAGACAAGGAGTCAGATTAGTCTGCTATGGCCCGTGAGTACTGGGAAGACACAAGAGGAGGAAGAAAGGGGGCAGAGGGCAGGTGATCATGCCTACTGGATGGTGGGAACTGGCGTGCTGATTAAGGACCCCAGGATCAGAAGAGCATAAGGCCCAGGGGTGAGCATCACGGGGTACCTCATTGGCTGAGAACAGGAACTCTTGATTTCACTAACTGATTCATTGATCCATTCATTCACTGGCATTTCCTGAACTCCTGCACTGTTCCAAAGGGGCTCCAAAACACTGTCAGAAATTCTTGCCTCATACTAGAGCCCACAGACCCAATTCCATTCACAGACATAGTGTCCTTTATGGCTTATACAGAGGCGGAATGAACCACAATCTTCATCTGTTCAATTTGTTTCTATTTTTTTTTAAATGGATTATGAAAAGCACCCAGTCTTTGAGCTTTTCTGGGAAAGATCAGTAACCTTGACCGTAAGGAGATCTTATTTCCGCACAGTTGTCCAACGTTACTTTATAGAGGTCCCTCAGATGGGGTGTGGAATCTGAGGCCTGCACTAGCCCCATCTTCTCTATTAGCACCCACTTTGGAGTCTGTTATAGTTTGTATTTGGATGTTCCCCCAAAGCCTCCGGTGGTCATTGGAGGCTTCAAAGGCTGAATTAGACTGTGTGAATGTGGATAAGGGTGTGATACTGGGATTAAAGATGTGGATAATGGAATCCCCACCTTGATTCAATAGGTTTAACCTGGTTGTAATAAAAAGAGAAAGAAGGCTGCTCTACCTGCTGCCTCCTGCCTGGATTACCATGAACTGTTTCTCTTCTGTCATGGCTCCGTGCCATGCCACTCAGCCTTGAGTCCAGCTGATTATGTACTGAAACCTCTATAAACTGTGAACTGACATAAACTTTTCCTCCTTTCGCTTGTGAGTGTTGGGTATTTTGTCTCAGCAATGAGAAAATAACCACGACAGAGTCTGACTGACGGAGAACATTTGTCATATTCATTGTACTGCCTTCCCAAAGCCATAAATGATTTGGGTTCTTTTATGTACATTAACTGCCCAGTCTCTGGGGCTTGTAAATTTGAAAACTCTGTTGTTGGACACCTCTGGATACCCTTAATCAAAAATGTTCTCTTATGTAGCATTGTTTTCATGGAAAGATTTTGCTTTATAAGGAGTTATGCAAATAATTTATGAATATTGGCCTGGTGTAGAAGACTCAATTAGTACATCAATACATGGACTACATAGCCCATTCTCTTCCACAGCAGCACCAGTTCCAGCTTACCACTGCAGTGCATTCTGGGTATTTGCTTGCTTTCTTTCAAACATATTTCTTTGTAGTTTAACAACACACACCCCAGCTCCCACTATAAGTAGGTTCCCCTTTCATCCTTCTACATCCATATTAACAGTATATTCTTAAGATCACTTTGATCAAAACAGACTGATCTCCCATTCTTTTCTGTGGCCAATAAGTGCTCTACAACATAATAAGAATCGCTTGTGATACATTAACCATCCAATAATCATTGACTATTAATGGATATTTAGAATTTTCCTTCAATTGTTTGCTGATATCTTCCTTATATACAAAGCTCTGTGCATATGTACATTTATTAAAATGTAAATTCTCCTAAGTGCAATAATTACTGGGTCACACTGTTCACTCAACAATCATTAAGTGAGTAGCTAGTATGTTCTGGGCATGAGGGAGACTTAGCAAACCAGACAGAAAAACAGCCCTGCCCTCAAGGACCTAATATTTCAAGGGTTAAAATCTAAAGATTTTATATTTCGATAGGTGCTGTCATGAGGATATCCATCAGCAGTACTGGACCAGAAAAGCTTGTATGCCCACTCACGAGGCACAAATTCTGCAGCAGTGGACTGGATGTTTAGATTGTTGTTGTCTTTAAAATCTTCAGGTCTGGGGCTGGGGATATAGTTCAGTGGTTCTGGAGCCTGTCTTGCAAGCGCAAGGGCCTGGGTTCAATCCCCGGTAACCACATAACAATACTGGGCATGGAGATTCACCCCAGCAGCAACCAGTACCACATACCACAGTGCCAGGCGTGGTGGCTCATGCCTGTCATCCCAGCACTCAGGAGGCAGAGGCAGGAGGATTGCTGTGATGTGAGTCAGAGGCTGAGCTCAGGGCCATCCTGAACCACAAAGCAAGACCCTATCTCAAAAAAACCTTAAAAAAAAAAAAAAAAAACTTCAGGTCTGGCAATAAGATGGTTCATCTGGATGGGCTGGAGGGACAGAAGGAGGGAAAGACAGGGAAGTATTGGTTCACTAGCTATATGGTAAAGCATGGAAATGAGCCCACTTGATTGCATATGTGGATGTGGGGAGGGCTAAACATGGTTAGAAATATAAATTCTTTTTAAAAAAATTTTTTAATCTTTATTGGTACATTACATAAACACATCATGATTGCACTCCATAATGGGGATTTGTACCAGTATAAGACACAACTTAATTCTCATTTCTTCCCATAGCCCTACCCACTCTACTGCCGCCTCATACATATAAAATTTGTTTCATTACTTTTTTGTTACAATCTCATCATTTTTCCCCCTTCACCCTATTTTACATTGAACATTTTCTATTTCACAATATATAACAAACAATTCTAGGACTCATTTACATCTTCATTTTCTCATACCAGAGAAAAGATGCGAAATGTACCTATCTGCGCCCTATTTTTTCACTTATGAAGATATCTTCAAGGTATGTCCATTTAAGTATAAATGACTCAAACTTATCATTTTTTATGGCAGAGTAATACTCCATTCTGTATAAGACCCACAGCTTTTTTATCCAGTCTCCAGTTGATGGACACTTGGGTTGTTTCCAAGATGTAGCAATCACAAATTGGGCTGCTATAAACATGGGTGCACATATGTCACTGTGATATGAGTCTTTCAATTCTTGTGTGTATATACCTAGCAGGGCAATGGCCGGGTTAAATGGGACCTCCAATCCTAGCTTTTTGAGGAATCTCCAAACTGATCTCCACAGGGGTTGTACGAGTCTACAGTCCCACCAACAGTGGAGAAGGGTTCCTTCTTCTCCACAGCCTCGCCAACATTTGCTGTTGGCTGAATCTGAAATGGCAGCCATTCTATGTGGAGTGAGATGAAATCTCAATGTTGTTTTCATCTGCATCTCTCGAATGACTAATGATGTTGAGCATTTCTTCATATGCTTCTTAGCTGCTCTTACTTCTTCCTCTGAAAAA
>PVIR01013062.1:0-13856 GCA_004026965.1 Petromus typicus | reverse complement strand
GCTCAGCCAATTTCTGTGTTATAGAAGTTTTGTTCATGAAGTCTTTCCCTAAGCCAATGTCTTCGAGAGTTTTACCTAACCTGTTTTATAGAAGG
Organism: Petromus typicus; assembly: GCA_004026965.1. Classification (NCBI taxonomy): domain Eukaryota; kingdom Metazoa; phylum Chordata; class Mammalia; order Rodentia; family Petromuridae; genus Petromus; species Petromus typicus. The sequence goes on along the minus strand of PVIR01013062.1, from coordinate 13,761 downwards.
TTTAGAGTGTCTGTTTTAATATTTAAGTCTCTTATCCACTTTGATTTTAGCTTGGTACATGGTGAAAGAGTTAGATCTAGTTTTAGTCTTTGGCAAGTTAAAGCCCAGTTTTTCCAGTACCATTTGTTAAAGAGGCTATCTTTCCTCCATTGAGGATTTTTGGCTCCTTTGTCAAAGATGAGGTGGCTCAGTGTATCTGGAGTAGTTTCTGGATCTTCTAGTCTACTCCATTGATTCTCGGGTCTGTTACTTTGCCAGTACCATGCAGTTTTATCAAGGTGGTTTTATAGTATAGTTTCAGGTTCGGAGTTGTAATACCCTCCACCATGACCCTGTTGCTTAGAATTGCTTTGGCTATTCTAGGTCTTTTGTGGTTCCAGATGAAAGTTTGGATTTTTTTCTCTAGATCTGTGAAATATGCTGTTGGGATTTCAATCAGGATTGCGTTGAGTGTGTAGAGTAGTTTTGGGAGTATATCCATTTTGACAATATTGGTTCTTCCTACCCAAGAGCAAGGTATGTCTTCCCATTTTTGGATATCATCTTCTATCTCCTTTTTCAGAGTGCTATAGTTTTCAGAGTAGAGGTCTTTCACCTCCTTTGTTAGATTGATTCCTAGGTATTTAATTTTTTTGGGTGCTATTGTGAAAGGGACTGACTCCCCAATTTCTATCTCAGTGGGTCTACTGTTTGTGTATATGAAGGCTATTGATTTTTGAACGTTGACCTTGTAACCAGTTACGCGGCTAAAATTGGTGATTAGGTCCAGCAGTTTTTTAATTGAGTTTTTAGGATCCTCTAGATAGAGTATCATGTCATCAGCAAATAATGACAATTTAACTTCTTCTTTTTCAATCTTTATTCCTTTTATTTCTTTCTCTTGTCTAATTGCTATGGCTAATATTTCCAGAAGTATATTGAACAGAAGTGGTGAGAGGGGACATCCGTGTCTTGTTCCTGATCTTAGTGTGAAAGGTTTCAATTTTTGACCATTTAGTATGATACTGGCTGAAGGTTTCTCGTAGATAGCTTTTATTAGTTTGAGATAGAGACCATCTATTTCGATCTTCTGTAGAGTTTTGAACATAAATGGGTGTTGTACTTTGTCAAACGCTTTTTCTGCACCAATTGAGATGACCATATGATTTTTGTCCTTAAGCCTGTTAATATAGTGTATAACATTTATTGATTTATATATGTTGAACCATCCTTACATCCCTGGGATGAATCTAACTTGGTCAGGGTGTATAATCTTTTTGATAATTCTCTGTATTCTGTTTGCCAGGATCTTATTGAGGATTTTGGCATCGATATTCATTAGAGATATTGGCCTGTAGTTCTCTCTTTTGGTTGGGTCTTTCTCTGCTTTTGGAATCAGGGTAATGGTTGCTTCCAGGAATGAGTTTGGGAGTACTGCTTCCTTTTCAATTTCATTGAAGAGTTTCAGAAGTACAGGCACTAACTCTTCCTTAAAAAGTTTTATAGAATTCAGCAGTAAAACCGTCAGGTCCAGGGCTTTTCTTTGTTGGCAAGCTTTAAATTACATTTTCAATTTCACAGATTGTTATTGGGGCATTTAACTTTCTATATCTTCTTTATTCAGCTTTAGGAGATCATATGTGTCTAGAAATCTATCCATTTCTTCTATATTTTCCATTTTATTGAAGTATAAATTTTCAAAGTAGTTGTTTATTATCCTCTGGACTTCCTCGAGGTCGGTAGTAATTTCTCCGTTCTCATTCCTAATAGCATAGATATGAGCCTTTTCCTTCCTTTGTTTCATGAGGTTGGCTAAGGGACTATCAATTTTGTTTATCCTCTCAAAGAACCAACTTTTCGATTCATTGATTTTTTTGAACCTTTCTCTTGGTTTCTATTGCATTAATTTCTGCTCTGATCCTTATAATTTCTTGCCTAGTGCAAGCTCTGGGTTTGTTTTGCTCCTCTCTTTCTCATCGCTGAGGTTCAGCATTAAATTGTTTATTTGAGCTTGCTCCGTTTTCTGGATGTAGGCTTTCACTGCTATGAATTTTCCTCGTAGAACTGCTTTCATTGTGTCCCATAGATTTCTATATGTTGTACTGGGGTTATCGTTTAGTTGTAAGAACTGCTCAATTTCTTCTCTAATTTCTTCTGTGACCTATTGGTTGGTCTGCAGAGTGTTGTTCAGTTTCCATGTGCTTGTGAAGATCCTGAGCTTTCCTTTGCTATTCAGCTCCAATTTCAGGGCACTATGGTCCGACAGCATACAAGGATAACTTCAGTCCCTTTATATTTGCTTAAACCTGTTCTATGAATGAGCACATGGTCTATTTTGGAGAATGATCCATGAGCAGCTGAGAAGAATGTAAATTCTGACTTTGTGGGGTGAAGTACTCTGTAGGCATCTATTAAGTCCATTTGCTGAAGAGTCTGGTTGAGCTCAAGGATTTCCTTAGTGACTTTTTGTCCAGTCGATCTGTCTCTTTGTGACAGTGGGGTATTGAGGTCCCCTACTATTATTGTATTGGAGTTTATCTGGTTTTTCAAGTGCGTTAATATTTGTTTTATATAGTTGGGTGCATTAGAATTTGGAGCATAGATATTTAAGATTGTGATTTCTGTCTCTTGGATTTTTCCCTGAACTAAAAGATAATGTCCATCTTTATCTCTCTTTATCAGTTTTGGCTTGAAATCTATTTTGTCTGCAAATAAAATTGCCACTCCTGCTTTCTTGCTGTTTCCAGTCTCATGGAGTATTGTTTTCCATCCCTTTACTTTTAGTCCATGGCTTTTTTTCTGAATTAGGTGTGTTTCTTGTATGCAGCAGATTGTAGGATCTTGCTTTTTGATCCTCTCTGCCAGTCTGTATCTCTTAATTGGTGTGTTGAGTCCATTGACATTAATGGTTATGACTGATATAGGTAAATTGAGTGCTGCCATATTTTCCTGTTCTTGGCTGTGTTATTCTACTTTTGCCCTTTCCCCATCAGTTTCTTGTTTGGTCCCATGGGTTGATTCGGTTAGGTCTCATGGATTTGTAAGTTTCCTTATTTTTCTCCAAGATATTCTTTAAAATGTTTTGGAGCACAGGATTTGTATTTGTGAAGTTTTTCAGGTTTTCTTTGTCATGAAAGTATTTTCTTTCCCCATCAATTTTGAAGGATAGTTTTGCAGGATACATTAGTCTGGGTTGGAAGTTGTTTTCCTTTAGGGCTTGGAAGACTTCACTCCAGGCTCTTCTTGCATTGAGTGTTTGAGTTGAGAAGTCCACTGTGATCCTGATGGGCTTCCCTTGGCATGTAACTGTTTTCTTTTCTCTGGCTGCTTTCAGTATTTCATTCTTTTTTTGGATATCTGGGACTTTTATGATGATATGCCTAGGTGTAGATTTTTTCATGTCACGGACATGTGGCGTTCTGTATGCTTCATATATTTGTATGTCCAATTCTTTACCTTTTTCTGTGAAGTTTTCTGCCATTATCTCTGTGAATAGCTTTTTGATGTCTTTAGCATTGTCTCCTGCTTCCTCAGTGACTCCAATCAATCTTATGTTATTCTTCTTTGAATCATCTAGGAGCTGTGGGATTGACTTTTCATTATCGCTGGCTTTTTTTTTCATAGATTACGCCTTTCCAGTTCATTGGTTGAGATCCTGTCTCCTAGGTCTGAAATTCGGTCTTCTGCCAAATTCATTTTATTGCGCAAACTTTCATTTTCTTTCTTAGTTTCCTGGACTTCTGCTTGTAGGTGTTCAAAAGGTTCCATTGCTTTTGCTATCTTGGATTCTATCAACTCCATGATTTTCTCTTTAGCTTTATTAATCATCATGTTGACAGTGTCCAATATCTCTGCTTTCATCTCAGAGATCAGTTCTGATTTCCATTTTACTAGATCTGACATTGCAGGTCAGATCTAGGATTACAGGAAACTTAAAGCCCTGTTATAAACTAGAACCTCCCTCCCCTGTGTACCTCTTGTATTAGCGCATTAGTTCTAGCACCTGCTATGGTAAGTTCTGGGAGGGAAGAGTTCTGTACTCCACACCTCACCTCCTCATACTCAAAGTGCAACAACATAAGCGGACCCTGGAGACTGAGCTTCACACTTCTCTATTTCCCTTCCCCCTGTGTTACCTGGAGGTGAGGATCTTTGTATCTGAGACTTTGAGTGTTTCCTCATCTCTGACCTGCCCTGTTTTCTGGCGCTGTTTGTTGCAAGTCACTTTCGTCCTAATAGTTAGGAACCTTAAAATAGCAGTGTTTCCTGGGCTGTTCTTTGCAGTCTGTATTGGGACCTAAAGAAAAACCCCTAGTTCTGGTACACCATATGAGGCACTCATTCAATACAGTCAGTACACCTTCTCCTGTCTGCTTTACAGGCAGGAAGGCTCTGGCTCCTGAACTGCTACAATGGCGCTGCCTGAGGTTCCAATGGGCCCTCCTGCTCACCATTACAGAGTCTCTGGGCTCACTTGTGCAGTGGCCTGGAGGCCAGTAGGCTGTAGGCCCTGTGCAGCTGCAATGGTAGGGGCTGTTGTTCCAAAAGGCCCACCTACTCACCAATACAAGGTGACTGGATGTGCTTCTGCAGTTGCTGTGGAGAAAGTCCGACTCTGACCTGCTAACCTCAGTCCCTGGGCGCTCTTCCGGCGTGGGCCTGGAAGCCAGTAAGCTCCAACCCTGGTGCAGATTCAGTGACGCAGATTCGGTGCTGCAGTCGCCGTTTCCCGAGCTGCCCACTGCTAAACTCAGTCCCTGGGCACTCTTCCGGCGTGGGCCTGGAGGTCAGTAAGCTCCAACCCGGGTGCAGATTCGGTGACGTAGATTTGGTGGCGCAATCACTGTTTCCCGAGCCGCCTGCTGCTAAAGTCAGTCCGTGGGCACTCTTCCAGCGTGGGCCTGGAGGCCAGTAAGCTCCAACCCCAGTGCAGATTCCAGAAATACAAATTCTTTAATCCCACCTGTGACCCACTTGGTCATACTTTGCGAAGTGGAACCTAGCAATGGTGTTTTGACAAGCCCTCTACACATCCAGCACCAAACTCTGGAATATGATGAACCTCGTCTGGGTAGCATCTTAAGTCCTTTGGGGATAATCAACCCAAAAAAGTCTCAATCCAAAAAGCCACACATAACACATACACCTCATCTTCTGCATGAACTCCAGCTCAGACTTTGGGCAGTCTTTTTTTTGAGACAGGGTCTTGCTTTGTGGTTCAGGCTCACCCTGAGCTCAGCCTCCAACTCACATCACAGCAATCCTCCTGCCTCTGCCTCCCGAGTGCTGGGATGACAGGCATGAGCCACCACGCCCAGCACTGAGTTATGTGGTACTGGTTGCTGCTGGGCATGAGTTGCCACGCCCAGTATAGGTATGTGGTTACCGGGGATCGAACCCGAGTCCTTGTGCTTGCAAGACAGGCGCCGGAACCACTGAGCTAACTCCCCGGCTGGTATGTACCACTGACAGGAACAGAGGTAAGGACAGTTGGCCTCGAGAGGGATCAGTGGAGAGGGCACCCATCTGGGAAGGATCCTCATGTGTGACAGCACTGAAGCCTCCCTAAAGCCACATGCGCATCAACCAGTTTCCAACAGAGGCACGAATAGCCCTGTCGGGTCTCTTCCTACTCCCGCCACTCCGTCCTTCTGGCCCACTCAAGGCTGTAGCAGTCATTCATTTTAGCCTCTGCAACTCCTTCTCTTCTTTTCCACCTTATCAAATCCATCTGGGGCAAAGGGGCAAGCGACTAGTTCTGGGATGTCAAGGGCCTCCCTGGGTGGTGATAGGTCACTGAGAAAACTACAAGTAAGCGTTTCTGGGGTACAGAATGGCTCCAGGTGGATTTTCTGTCCCGCCTTCCTTTTCAAATACCTAGTTGTGATTGGCAGTCTTTTGGGGGCCTGCACGGGGTTTGAAGAGCTGGAGTTCATGCAGAAGATGAGGTGTATGTGTTATGTGTGGCTTTTTGGATTGAGACTTTTTTGGGTTGATTATCCCCAAAGGACTTAAGATGCTACCCAGACGAGGTTCATCGTATTCCAGAGTTTGGTGCTGGATGTGTGCTGTGATGGGTACTTTTTTCATGCGAGCTTGTTCAATCTTGTTTACCCATAACTCAGTGACAAGGATGGTCTGGCGCTTTTGGCACACCACAATCATTCCTACATTCCATTACCGTTCAGGGAAAGGTCTCTGAGCTTATCTGATATCTCTCTAGGAAAGTGTGTAAAGCAGTTGTTGGAGGATGTTTATAACTAGGCAGGACATCTCAGATGCTGTTTGGATATAGTTGATCACTAAGGTGTTGGAGGGATTGTGTCTGGGTGAGATATGTTATGTAAGTGGATTTTGTGCACCTAAATATCTCGGTGTTTATTTTCGGAGCTTTTTGGGCATTTGTATCTTTTACTGTGTGATTTCTATGTGGGCATCTGTAGCCCATGGTGTGAAGTTCCTGAGCTGCGTTTCTCGGTCTCATGTTATCATAATGTCTGGGAGCTGCTGGTGGGGCATTTTGTCTTAAGGTGTAAAGTATATGAACTGTTTGAGGGTCTTTGTCCAGGGTGTAGGTTCTTGGATTTTTCATAGGCTTTATCTTAAGGTTATGTGATATTTCTTTTTTGGGGGGGAGTACCAGGAGTCCAACTCAGGGCCTTGCACTTGCCAGGCTGCACCACTGAGCTATATCCTCAGCCCAAATATGTGATGTTTCTGAGCTATTTGAGCTTCTGTGTTTCTGTTTTAGGGGTCTTCATGTTAGGTTGAAGGATATCTAGGTGGCTTGAGTCTGTAAAAGGTATGTGGTATTTGAATAGATTTAATTTGTATTCCATGGTTGAGAACTTTGGTGTGTGTGTGTGTGTGTGTGTGTGTGTGTACATATGTTTGTCTTTGCCACAGTGTATACAGCCCCTGTTCTGCTTTGTCTCAGGCTGTGAGCTCTCTGTGCAGAGGCTGTGGAGTACGTTTTAGATTGTGAGTTCAGTGGGCTTTCTTTGGTGTTTCTGGGTCTCTGAACTATTTGGAGCTCAATGTCTTGGGGGCGAAATTTCTTCTTTGTCTGTGTTTAGAGAGGGTACTGGAGAGGGAGCCAAAGGCCTTAGGCATGCTGAGCAAGGGCTGTATCACTGAGCTGCATCTCCATCTTTTAAAAAAATATTTTTTGACTTACGGTCTTGACAAGTTGCCCAGGTTAGCCTTGAACTTGTGATCCTCTTGCTTCCACCTTCTACATAGCTAGAATTACAGGCATTTGCCACCACGTTCCCTTCTTTTTAGGACTATGAGAACTCTATACAGGAACTGTGGATTTTAGAGCCTAGAAGATGTGACTTCAAGGCCTGGGGTCCCCATGCTCTGGTTTTGTGATACTGAGAAGTCATTTGTTTCATTGAGCCTCAGCACATACTGTATTATAGTCAGTAAATGTACTCATCTGGCAGAGTATCTATATATTTCCACAATATGAGTAAAGGATCCCACTTTCAGCCATTCTTCAACAAGAATTTTTTGAGCAATCTGTTATTTGCCCAACTACTGTTCTAGGCTCTAGGAATACAACAGAGAACAAGACTGACAACATTTATGATTTAATACATTTAGTGAGTAAATATATGCCATATCCTAGGGTAAAAAGTGCTATGTATAGAGTTAAGATGGGATCAGGACAAAGGCTAAGTGTGCAGGAAGTTGTTTTTTTATTAAGGATATACAGAGAAGGTCTGAGCACAGACCTAGAAGAAGGGAGGAAGGAAGCCAGGAGGTTATCTGGGGCAGAAGGAACAGCACGTATAATAGTCCTGAAAGGTAGAGATGCTTTCTGGGTTCCTGGATATCACAAAGTCTATGGTTCCGGTAAGGCCTCATCCCACGTTTGGATATGTAGTATTCAATGAAAGGTGTCTACTGTCCCCTTCTATCCTCCTGTTACAGATGAAGTATCCAAGGCTCACAGTGCTGCCCTGAGACTCTTTTCCAACTCTTCCCTAAGGGTTGGATATTGGGAGGGCTGCCTGGTGAAGGGATGCAAGCTGAGTGGGAAGCCCCGGTAAGGGGCTGAGGCTGCTCAGCATAATGCGTGAGAAGGCCCGGGTGGAAGAGGGGTGGCTTACTGAGGTTTATCAGTGAGCTGAATGTGTTAAGGATAGCAGGAGCCGGGGCTCTCACTTTAGAAAAGGTAATTTCAAACATGGAAAGGAAGAAAACCAAAACTCTAAGATGATATACTAGAATTGGAAGTCTCCACGTGAACTCATGGTTTTCAATATCTACATGTATGTGTATGGATAAATTGGTAAATATGGATGTGTTCATTCATATACTTCAAAGTTCCTAGGAAAAATGAGGCCTTAATAGAAATAAGCGTATTTAGCCACTAGATCTTGGTTTCTAAACACCATTCTCCACCAAAGGAGCCAATGTTCTTTTGAGAAATCGCTAGAACTATGGCTGCAAGAGGGAAAAGACAAAATGAGCCTGGTGTGATTTACAGCATGAGTAATATGGCAGTGTTCCAGGAATGATGGAGACACGTAACAGGGACACAGTAACTCGCTTAACAGGGCTCCTGCTGGTCAAACAGGACAATTTTAGCATCAAAATAACTGATGCTAATGATGGATTACAGCTCAGTGAGTAAAAGATTAATCCTTAGTCCATAATGATACACATAAATAAATCAACTGTAAATTTGATTTAAAACCACAATATTTAAATAATTTCAAAGCCTCTTCTTGTAAAATATGTCCTAATTACAAATGGGAAAGCTATAACTTTATAGGCTGACACCACCCTCCTGAAGTGATCCAAGTGAACATCAGAAATGGAACAAATTGAAATCATGTACCATCTGATAGGAAACAATGAAAACAGACCAAACGTGAAATTCCCATTAAAGATGCTACAACATGAACTTAATCATGAGAAAACAAGATAAGGATAACCAAGGGGTAATGTACAAAAAAACTGGCCTATGATTTGCCAATGCACAAAAGCCTGGAAAGATGGAAGAATTGTTCCAGATTGAAGGACACGAAAGAGATAAGAGACCTAAATGCAACATATGATTTTGAACTGGATCCTTGTGCTATATATAAATGTTGGGAAAACTGGCAAATTTTATGAGTGTGATTCAGATTTCCATGCTGTGACAAAAAACCTGAAATAATGAAAAGAAGAAAGGTTCATTTTGGCTCACATTTTTGGAGGTTTCACTTCAGGTTGGCCCTGTTTCTTTTAGGCCTGTGCCAAGGGCGTACATTATGGTAGGAGAATATGGTACAGCAAGGCTGCTCACTTCATGGCTGGGACATGAAAAACAGAGGAAGAGGAAAGGACTGAGTTCCCTCTGTCATCCCCAAAGGTCAGAAGGCCTCCCATTAGAATCCTACTCAAAATTTCCACTACTTTGGGGATGGAGATTGAACTGAGTGGCACTGCACCTGCCTCGCAAGTGCAAGTTCCTGAATTTGATGTCTGGTATGGGGTGGGTGGGGGGGATGGCCACAACCTCTCAATGGCATCATTCTGAGGCCTAAGCACTTAACACATAGGCCATTGGGGGACACTAAAGGGCCAAACCATAGCAGAGTCTGAGGATCAGAAAGTAACGCTGTGGGCCGGGGATATAGCTCAGTGGTTCTGGCGCCTGTCTTGCAAGTGCAAGGACCTGGGTTCAATCCTAGGTAACCACATACAATACTGGGTGTGGAGACTCACACCCAGCAGCAATCAGTACCACATACTACAGTGCCGGGCGTGGTGGCTCACGCCTGTAATCCCAGCACTCGGGAGGCAGAGGCAGGAGGATTGCTGTGATGTGAGGTGGAGGCTGAGCTCAGGGCCAGCCTGAACCACAAAGCGAGACCCTGTCTCAAAAAAAAAAAAAAAAAAATCTAAAAAAGAAAGTAACGCTGTGTCAGTGCTCATTTCCTGATTTTGACAGTGATGTTATAGTTATTTAGGACAATGTCCTTGATTGTAGTAGTGATAAGACATGATGGCTTTCTCATACCCTTGGTAGCGCAACGGAAAGGAAAGATCTTTGCAAATTTTCTGTAAGAAAATGTTTCAGAGTAAAAATACTATCTAAAGTGATATAAATCTGTAAGAACATGGCCTTAGAGCCATGAGAGACGCTAACGATTCTTTGGATAACACTTTATATGATATTTTTCCATATTATGTCCTACTTTTGGGGTAAGAGAATAGGAAGAAGCAGGAGAAAAAATAGTATTTCACTGGAGTCCTCAAAGTATGTGAGACTTAGGGTAGTACAGTGATGGGAAGAAATAGCCAGGCAAATCAGATGGAAAGGGTTTCACTTTCCTCGGCACTGGGACAAAATACCTGACTTAATTCTGGCTCACAGTTCAAAAGTTTCAGCCCACGACCAGCAGGCTTAAACAAGGAAATGACGTGGCAGGAAAGCCTGCACAGAGGAAAGCTGTTGCTGTCAGTGTGGCTAGGGAGCAGAGAGCAAAGGGAAGAGCTGGGAAGGGAGAGGGTGTCCGTACAGGTCAAATCCCTGGACACCAGCCTCCAGCCAGGCCACTCCTCCTAATAGCAAGTCAGTGGCAGTTCCCTTATAATCTAGTTACCTTCCTAAAGCTCTATCCCTCAGTGTCTGAGGCTGTTGGGGACCTCTAGATAAAAACCATAACTAGATACCCAAGATTCTATTTCTATTTGTTTCTATAATTTAAATGTTATGGAGTATAAGCACCAAGCCAATGGTGATCAATAAATATCAGTTATCTTTTCTAGCTGGGCTTCCCAAGGCTAGGTTATGACTAGAAACCATCCTCCTTTCAGAGAATGAAGCTTGCCTAGAAAACCAGAGAACTAAATGTACAGTAAAGTTTAGGTAATGCATTTGGCTAGCTGTCCCTGCGCCCCACTATGCCAAGGAGCTGAGAGAAGAATTTCACAAATGGCTTCCTTAGGGTTTAGCCAGCTTGTCATGATGAGTTTCCTATCAAGGGCTGTGGGCTTCACTTCTCTAGTATGAAGGGCTCTCTTGGTAATGATCATTATATAGAGAGAAGCCCACCTGCCCTGAAACAGTATTTCACGGGAGTCCTCAAAGTGTATGAGATTTAGGGTAGTACAGTGAGAGGAAGAAATAGCCAGGCAAATCAGATGGATTTCATGGCTGTCCTCAGCTCCTCAGCAGCCTACTATGCTCAGTATCTTGGAAATGCACATCATTCACAGCTAGAACGTGGTTCCCTCCTTGAAGTTCTGCTTAATTTGCATCAGAGGCAAGAATAACCTTGAGATAAAGATGCCTAGCTACAAGGCCTTCCCTCCTTATTTGTTAAATCTCTGAGAGGTTTTTTCATTGTGACAATTTGGGGCAGAAACTAGGCCAACTACTGTTGGAGTCTAGATGGAATACACTCTCCTGAGGAGGAATCCAGGCTGGGGGATTCTCATACGCAGTCAGGAAAACCACTGAGTAATCACTGTACGGAACCTAGCTGTGATGTTGGGCAAGGCCCAGCAAACAAGCCTACACCGTCCTTGGCTTAGCTGACTACCAGTTCACCCTGGGAACTTGAATTGCTTTAAAGAAGATGATAACTCCATAAAAGTTTAGTACTTGTGCTACTGTTGTAATAGACTTTAAAACAGTAAAATATAAAAACCTGTACCCTCTCTTAACACACTCTCTCTATGTTTTATTAAGGTGATTTTGTTTTGTTTTTGATGCTGGTGATCAAACCTGGGGCTTCATGCATGCTGGGCAAGTATTACACTACTGAGTTATACCTCAAGCCCAGATATGGTTTTTGTAATATGGGAATTATTGCTATCATCCGCTGCTCTCATATAAGAAAACATAAGCTTCTCCAACCCTTGCCTTGATCCCTATCCCACATTTCCTGCAAGTTCAGCTTTTCTCTGTTCTGCCTCAGACATTTGGATTCCTTTTTTTCCCTTTAAATACACTCATTCTCACTTTGCAAATAGTTTCTCAAGTAATGGTGTCATTGAGAGCAGTTTAATTACTTACTGGGAGTCTGTGGGATAAAATGGAAAAATGAAATATGCTTTGGAGTTAGGCTATCTTTGGTTTGAATTCTGGCTTTGCTATTTTCTAGTCATGTGACCTGGGGCTATGTACTTGTCCTGGCAAATTCATAAATGGGCATTGGTGTTCACCAGACATGTGAGTTATGGATTATAATAAGGATATATGTAGTGCTCCTCAATGGACCAAAAGTGAATTTAGTGGTTAATATAGGATAGCAGGAGAAGTAAGAGCAGAGAATAAAATGACAGTCCAGGATTGAACTGCCCCAATGTAATAAGATGGGCAAGTTACTTAGGCCCTCTGCACCTGCCTGGGCTGATCTGTCATCAGGATAGTAACTTTCCTTCCTTTACAGGGTTATGTGAGGGTGGAAAAAGATGACCTGTCCGTCACTAAGTGTGGCACCTGGTACACAGCAAGAATGCTATTATCACCCCTGGCCAGAACCTTACCATCGCTGTTCCTCATGAGCCCACCCCAGCCACCACTGTGTTGGTTACTCTAGCAGTGAGTGACATGCAGGTTGGGGGCTTCCCTGCACTCTGGATGCCTTCTCTGCCCAACCTCTGTGAGGCTCTGGGTTCCTCACATTCTCCCCAGAGGAGCTGCATCCGCCTCAGTCTCCCCTATTACCGAGGCTGACCGAGGGTCAAGGCCATCAGCTCACCGTCCCAGTGACACCATCTTGTAGACTGCAGGGCTGGATGCTTCTCACACAAAAGGCCTGCGAGGGAGGGAAGAAGGGAAGAAGGATGTGTTTTTTCCCTTTAAATTGGTTTCTTGCTGCTGATGTTATAAATTCACAAGAAATTTAGTGGCTTAAAACAACATCAATTTATTATGGTATAGTCCTGGAAATCAGAAGTCTCATAGGTGTGCAGGTGGCACTGCTTTCGAGGCTGTAAAGGGAGAACGACCTTTGTCTTTCTAGTTCCTAGAGGCCGCCCTTAGTCCTTGGTTCATGGCCAACTTTCCGACTTCCAAGTGAGAAATGGCCAGATGAACAGAATGCTCCTTCTGGGGGGGACAAAAACAGACCACAGGCAATTGACATCGTGATTCTTCTACTATTCTGATGACGATGACGATGATACTTCTGCATTTGCCTCACACTCTGCCATGCACTGCCTGACCACGACTCATAGACCATGCTTTTTTCACACCTGCAACATAAATTCTACTTTTATCACCAGCTAACAAATGTGGAAACTGGCCGTGGGAGCCTCCTGCGTTTGCATGAGCCCTGAGCACAGTCCTTTCCAGGGGCCTTCCCGATCAGCCACTCTCTCTTTCTTCTCACTACTACGCCCAGCATCCCAGTATCACACTGGCCCTCTCTATGTCCTCAGGTCTCAACTGTTACCTCCCCACATCCTACAACCCCTCCTTTGTAGGCATCTAGAATACAGCACTGAGCAATACCCAGCACTTCCATAATCTGCTCAAGAGTGTCACAGAGGTCTTGAGCACTAGGCTGTGGCAGGATTACGTTCTGCTGGCTGCTTTTCGAAAGACCAAGGAGGGCCTGGGAGACCAAGGGCGTATGCTGCGGCAAGGTGCGCGCTCTCAGCTGCTTCTCTGCACACTAGGAGCTTAGGCCGAGACAGGTGAACACCACGATCATCATGTGGCGGTTAAGACAGCTTTGAAATGACAAATAATAAATACTGAAGAAAATGCTAGACAAATCAGAACCCTCATTCCTTGCTAGTAGGATGGCAAAACAGTACGGCTACCAC
>PVIR01013061.1:0-43141 GCA_004026965.1 Petromus typicus | reverse complement strand
GGCTGTATGTCATCATACATTTGTCAGGAAAAGTGAACCTGATGTGGACTATGGACTTTAGTTATAATAATGTAGCAAAACTGGTTCATTAATTGTAACAGATGTACGACAGCAATGTAAGATGTTATTAACAGGGCAAACTGCAGAATGTGGGAGGGAAGGTATGTGATAACTCTGTAGTTTCTATTTTTCTCTACACTTAAAACTTCTCAGCCTGGCACAATGGTGTATGCTTGTAATTCTAGCACTATGGTAGGCTGAGGCAGGAGAAGCCCAGAACCTGCCCTGGGCAACTTAGTATCTATCTTAAAATTAAAAAACAAAACAAAACAATCCCCCAAGAAAAACTTCCTTAAAATTCAAAATCTACTAAGTAAATAGGTAAAATATACAGAGGTGGACTGGAAGGAGAGACTAACTCTCCCCTCCTTTTCCTCCTTCTTTCCATATCTGCTTTATACTAGGTACACCGACTCTTTCTTGTCATCTTTTTCTTCCTTTGTCACCCAAAGCTCAGCCTTTCTTAGCCCATCCTCAGATTCTGCTTCCGGGACCTTGGGGGCAGGGGCAGATGGGTAGATACATCCAAGATGGTGGATAGAAAATTCTTCTGTCAGAGGGGGCTGAATATGTTTACTGTGTGAAGATGCTCAGTGACTGGATGTTACACGGACACTCACATGGAGTCATGGGCCTTCTCTGAGGTAAGGCCCTGGATAGAAGTGTGGCCACAGAATCATCTCAGAGCATTAGCATACTCCACAGAGCATTAGCACTCTCCACAGGCTCTGAGGGGTTCCTGTTCCAGGCAGCAGCTAATTGTATGTCTGTCTCCCAGCGAGGCTTTGCAAGGAGAGTGGTACCAAAAGTCTAACTCAGGCTGGTATCCCTGTTCACAACAAATCCATCATCTGAGGCAGGCTGTGAGCTCAAAGGTGAATTATCACACAGATGTGTGGACAGATGTGACATCTATGGTGGATGAAACACTGATCTCTTTAACACAACTTGTCTTCGACTTGGTCATGGCTTACACCTGTGAATTTCACCTCACAAGACAAAAGGACTTTGCAGATAGGAGGAGGTCAAGGATTTTTAAGATGATGTCTCTATATCATCCAGGTGGACACTTGCAATCAGCATGTCCTGGTGAAAGAGATGCACTGAGTGACCCTGGTGACCAGAGAGGTTCAGGGAGATTCCAGGCCTGTTCCTTACCTCTGTATAAGCCCAGACAGGAAAGCACACAGCATGCCTCTCACCTGGCCCCCAACAAATATAGCTCATAGGTCCTTTAACCAGAAAACTATGTTTTCGGAGGCCCCACAACAAATAAACTAAAAAAAAATACATGGACTGAGATGCTCTTCTGGATTTTTCCCGGAGGATGCCCATTGCACAGAATAATCCTAACCTTACAGAGGCATTCCTTGGCTAACTGTGTCAATGACAGGAGACAGATCTTTTCTACCCTTCTCTTACCCCAGGTTCTCCAAAACCAAGGAGCTGGGCTGGCTCCCAGGAGAATGTGGGCCGCTTTGCTGTCAGCCTCAAGGGAGGGGATGTGAGAACTGCAGGAGACTTTCAGTAGGCAAAAAGGAAATTAATTACCTTGTCAAATCCTTCCCTTTAGATAGTATGAAGACAATTGATCCCTGCATAAAGAGAAAGTCCACATTCTTTCTTCTTTGGTTATTGCATGTGGTTGGGGGAGCCCATGGCTTAGGGATATAATGAAAAAGCACAGCATCTCAGATGGAGGCTGAAGGCAATGTCTTATTCTTAAATTTGTGTGCCTCTATGTATATACATACATGCATATACATATGTGTATATAACAGCTTCTAAGTAAAGTACAGGTTCCTAATGTTGTTAGTGAATTGACATAATACTATGAATATGTGAAACATGACATGTAGTGGTGTTTTTTTCAAATGAGATTTTACAAATTTAATATTTCCCCCAAAATAGTTATCCTATGCAGTCCTACGTTGGTGTTTGAACATGTATATAAAATTTACAGTCCTTTTTGAACCTAAGAATTGCTTTAATATCTTCACTGACAGTCCCAGTTTTAGCTGTCTCAACAGATCAGTTTATCCAAATTGGAATGAATTTTTAAAAATAGAATAATTCAAGAAAACTATCTAGTTTGACATGACTTTTAATAAAGCACATATTATATAAAAATATTGGCTATTATAGCACAACTAGTGATTTTGCTAGCATGAGAGCAGGAAGAAATAAATTCTATGGAATGAGTATCTAATATAAATAATGTATGTCTTTTGCTTTATGATTCATCTAAACATCAGTGGATCGTTAATGGAACACCCAGACATGTTCAGTAAATATTGAGTTTTGTCATCTTTGATCTTTGGCTGGCTTTATGTTATTTGAAAAACCATAGCCAGATTTAAAAAGTATTTTTGGTACTGGGGATTGAACCCACGGCCTTGGCACTGATCTATATCCCCATCCCTTTTTATTTTCTTTTTTCTTTTTAAAAATTGGATTAGTTGCTGAATTGCCCAGGCTGAGCTCAAACGTGCAATCTCTTGCCTTGGCCTTCCAGAGTGCTGGGATTATAGGAGTGTGCCTACTGAGATGCCAAACTTTATATATACAAAGACAATGTGTGTGTATGTATCAGATTTATGGAGATGTTTGGCCTTAAGTTGAATCCTGGGGCTCAAGAGACCGTAGGGGACAAAAAAGATGCCAACCATTTATACTATACTCAAGGATTATAGCCTATGCCCCATATACTTGCCCGTGTTTGTGAATGGGAGAAGGATTTGGACAAGGGTGAAAGGATGGGTTGTGTGGGCTGCTACTCCGAGGGACAGGTAGTCATGGTGAGCAGAAGGCCATGTGTACAATAATTTGAAGCTTGGCCTCTTCTACAGTTTGGATATTGATATATCTCCCACGGGAACATATGTTCAAGCCTCAGTTCTTAGGCCTGTGTGTTGGGAAGGAGGTGGAACTCTGCGGAGGTGAATGTTGTGAGAGGTCCTCAGACCGGGATGCGGTCCTTCCGAGGGACACCCTGGGCTCTTCCCTTACTCTGTTCACTCCCTGCGAGTGGCTTTGCTCTGCTGAGTGTGAGTGCTTCTGCCATGATGAGTTGTCCTGTGATGACCCCAACGCAACGAGGCCAGGGGACCATGGACTGCAATCTCTAAGACTCTCCGCTACAATACACCTTTTCTATTTATACATTTATTTTTTTTCAAATATTCTGATCAAACGATGGAGTGTAAGCACAAGAGACACGATGACCATGCACAAGGTTGAGATGACCAGGACATGATCACCACCATGTGCAGCTGCTCCATGAAGCCATGAGGCCCCTCATTTCTTCCCTAGGTCCATGTTTTACATACTCCATCTTCCTCCATTTTGAAAATTCCTGATTGAGCTAACACGTGACTCCTCCCATGCCACAGCTGACTACACTAACTGTGAAAATACACATCTGATTTTTTTTTTTTTTTTTAGGTTTTTTTGAGACAGGGTCTCGCTTTGTGGTTCAGGCTGGCCCTGAGCTCAGCCTCCAACTCACATCACAGCAATCCTCCTGCCTCTGCCTCCCGAGTGCTGGGATTACAGGCGTGAGCCACCAGGCCCGGCACTGTGGTATGTGGTACTGATTGCTGCTGGGCATGAGTCTCCACGCCCAGTATGGTATGTGGTTACTGGGGATCGAACCCGGGTCCTTCAGCTTGCAAGACAGGCGCCGGAACCACTGAGCTAACTTCCCAGACCTACATCTGATTTTTGAAGCCAAACATTTTTGTCTTTGGAGCTTGTCAGCCCTGGACTTATCGATGAAACATTTGAGGGGAGCAGGGCTCTGAGAACCTTGCTTTGGAGCATCCCTGGTTAGATATAAGTGTGCAAGGAGAGAAAAAGTTTGCAGACAGGTGGAGAAGCAGAGAAGCTTCAGCCCATCATTCCCAGCCTCTTGAGCTTTGGCTCCATTAGATACTTTTCTATCCTTCTACCTCATTGCACTGTTTTAATTAAGCTGCTACAGAAGACACAGGCTTAATCTTTTCCCATGACAAGATCCCCAAATTTACTCACAAAAGCAAAGCCCCCCATGCAGAGTGAACTTCACCAAAGCAGAACTATGACGTTAGAACAAGCATCATATCCTGGGCTCTTTCCAATCCTCTGAGCCAGCCCTGACTTTGACACACCGTGAAGAGATGATCTTGGCACAAGTCTCTTACAGTTTCTTGAAGGTCAGAAATTGTTCCCTTTCCAAGGTATAGCATCATGCCAGTGTGTAGTATGCTCAGCAAATATCTACAAATAGGTGAATATAGGATGGATGGAGGATAGAAGAGTGACTATTAATTTAAGTTATCTAAGATTGGCCTGATGTTCTAGGGAAGCCATCGATAGCCTTTGTCTTCATGTCTCCCAGACCTTCTTCATTAAGCTTAAGATATTCTCTAGTTCCATATTGGATGAACCTTCCTTGGGCAAAGGAATGGATTTCAGTAAATTTCTCTAGTTTCCAGTACTGTCATCATAAGATACTTATTTTTTTCCCTGCTGTTTTGAATATAATTATAACCAAACCTTCTTTGGGCAAAGACACATGAGCAGAAGTAAGATAAATCAGTTCTAGGCAGAAGTTTAGGAAGTCAATGCTCCTTTTTCTCTTCCATTTCTGTAGTTATGGAGCACAGCAGCTGCCACTTAAAGCCCAGCCCCAGAGTGGTTAGGTCACTACAGAGAGGAATTCACAGGCAGCAGTGGGGGCAGACATATCTAAAGACCCAGAGATTCCCTGCCTGCTTCGTACCATAGTACAACCTGCTCTGCTATGACCAACACAGCCCCCTTTGCCTGGTATGTAATCGCCCTGCTTAGGTTTTCATGTTGGAGATTTCTGCTGCAACAGATCCATCCTGGTCACTGCCCTCCTATGCCCTTTCCATCCTATGCAAACTGAAGTGACTCCCATTGCATAGCGTCCTGGGCCAGAGCAGCTGTCCTGAGCATGTAAATCATGAAAACTAGCCCTTTGTTCCCATCAGTACATTCATACACCTGACCGTCCCCTCTTCCCACTTTCCTCCTGTGTCCCTCATCTTTACCTTCTCTCTTCTCATGAGCCATCATTCTGGGCATCTTCTGACACCAGTCTGTAAAATTACTTGCCTATCAAAGCATCATCAGCCAGCACCACAGCCAGGGCCCCAGCGGTACCCACTATTCCCGCTCCCTGCAGGAGGAAGAACAGTGGACAAAAACCCAGATGGTGACAGAGCAGACCTGATAGGGTGCTGCTGCGAAACAGTTTGATTTTATTTTCTCCTCTCAAGACTGTCTGGCAAACTTACTTTATCAACTTGCCCACCCGAAGATGATATCTGCGGCAGGTTCTTCAATTTCCTGTCACTTTCAGGAAATGAAAAGTCTTTTGGTCACTGCTTGTCTCAAAAGAGTGTGATTTCAGTGATAAAGTGTCCAGTCCCCTGTAATTCTTAAAACTCAGAATGTCGGGCTTCACACCAGTTCTCTGGGAAACCTGGATAGGACGTGGTTGTGTGTGTAGGCCCTTGTTATTCCACCTCCTCTAATAGTTCCTGATCCCTCTTAGAAGACAGTGGGTTTCTTGAAAGTAGATGGAGAATACGGACATTTATGCTTCACTGGTGCTGCCATATCTAGCTTTTGGTGTCAGAGGAGATGTCTCAAGGTAGGACTTTCTCCTTAGGCACATGTGAGGTCTTTGGAGGCCCCTCTGCACAACAGAAGGATACCCCCATGTTGGCTCCTATCCCCAGCAGAAGTGCTCTAAGATAAGCAAGCCATTCTCTCAGTAGAGACCACATAGGAGCTGCCCTGTGTCCTGTCTTTGCAAGTAGCTTGAGACCCTTAAAGAGACACTTCATGAAGGGGTTTCCTCAAAGCCCTGGTTGAGGCAGAAGGCAGCAGCCCTGGTATAATGTGAGTGACACACTTGGAGGAAATCTCTGTTGGACTTGTCATCCACCCCATTTATACCTTCCTGGGAGTGCTGAGCTGATGGCTGAGCTTGCTTTCAGTGATCTCCTTCATGTGTCCTGCACAGGGGAACTTAATAAGCCATTCTGAGAAGAAAAATCATTTCCTAGCCCAGTTCTCATCTTGAGAGAAGGAATGATTTTCAGCTCAGTTGGAAAAATGATCGTTGCTGAGTTAGAAAGAAGGTGCTGAGTTAAGCTCTGTTTCTGGTTTGAGTTTTGGTGGAAATAGTAAACAACTGAGATCCCCGTGGGCTCATCCTGGGTGCCAACACATCGGTCCCTTTGCTCCGGTGCTCCCACTCGATCTTGTGTTATTTGTTGGTTGACTCTTACGGTAAGAAGCTCTAGTAGAGACATGGACCATGACACGCCCAGATACCTATGTGTGGAAGCTGGCCTGGCTCTGCTGAAGATAATTACAAACCATAATTAAGTGAGAACAGACTTGCTGCTCTCTGCCCCAGAGCAAACTTCTCTGTAGTGTTGTTTATGGAAGGGACAACAGCCTGGTAGCAAATCAGCATGTGTGATTTTCAGCATGTGCCCAAAATCAGACAGGAGACATGTTTGAAAGACCTGTTTTCCTGCTCTGTCCCTGACATCTCACGATGTATGGCTTATGTCATACCCCGGGTTTTCAAAAGTCTATCATCTCTGTGTTGCATTTTAAACAAGTCCATTAGAAATGTACCTTACGACTTTGGAAAAAACCTACTCTGCTACTTATATGTATCTGACATGGTAACAGATTTCATACAAATGCATTCATATTATCAACTACTAAGGCAGGAATAAAAGAACTCCAAAGACATTTGAACCAACTTCCATTCAAAATCAAAGTTGATGGCTGGAGCCCCACGCCTATCATGCTCAAGCCTCAGGGGTTGACTTTCAGTAACAAAAACAAACAATGAATAAGTTTCTTTAAAAGTTGAGATCAGAGGCCAAATTTTACTTTTAAGCAAAAATCTGAGACATTTTAAGCATTACTGACACAAGGTGGAGTTGGAACTATGGCACATACCGGGAATCTAGCACCTGAGACAGTAGAATCACTACCTTCAGAGTGTAGAGGCCATGATAGGCACATAGTGAGTTCAAAGCCACCCTGACTTATCTCAGGAGACCTGTCTCAACAACACAAAACAAAAACAATAGAAAACAAGATGTCCTCGAATCAATTTAGTCACATAAAAATACAAGAGAGAGAGAGAGTCAGGGAAAACCTATGTTCTAATTCCCATATAATTTAAGTCAAATCTCTAGTTTATACAGGCCATCCTAAAGATTCTACCTAATCTTTGATTCAAGACATATGCTGGTTGTTTCGATTTAAATAGATATATAATACTAAAAGACACATATCCATTAATATCACTCAAAACATCCCCCTTCATATCGACCACATTATCCCCTTAGTCTTGCCACTTGTTTAAGTAGTTCTGAGACAGATTCAGGTGCAGGAAAAGTGGCTGGAGAAGTGAGTGTGATTTCTTAATCACAAAATCCCTGGACATCTAGAATAGTTCCCTAAACACTGTGCATATACCAAATCAGAGTGGCATCCTCAATTCTCACAAGAATCTGAGCAGTTTTGAATAAGAAGGCCTTACATGAAGTAGAAGTAGATATACAAAGGACCCTCACTATTGATCTTTATGCTATTGTGTTTTTACCATCTATCTACTGTGCTTTTTTGTACTTGTTCTTGGCCAAAACTCTTTCAGTAGATCATATTTATTTTTCTTTCATATATGTAAAACTGTATTTCCTTTTTGTGGTTATCTTGGCCAATTCTTTCCTTAAGACAGAAAGAACACAGAAAAAGGTTACCCCTAAACTCGGCAATAATTCT
Source organism: Petromus typicus (assembly GCA_004026965.1). NCBI lineage: Eukaryota > Metazoa > Chordata > Mammalia > Rodentia > Petromuridae > Petromus > Petromus typicus. Next base: position 35,254 of record PVIR01013061.1, on the reverse strand, counting down.
AGGAGTCCTCTTATATGAGTGTTTTAAAATGCATTGTTAAGGCTGTCTTGATGATCTGGATTCATTTTATGTTTACCTCTTAAGGTCAATTTGACCTGGGAAAGGTCCAGGAGTTGCATGATGCCAGATTTAGTAAATAGGATTAGTGAAGATGCATCATATTTTTACTTGGAAAGAATTGCTGCACATTTTTTTCTGAATGGATTTGGGTCATCAAGGCTGCCATAAAAAGACATTTCTGAGGGAGGATTTACAGAACTTCTTCAGCAAGTGGCAAAAAGAGTTGGCTCTGTTTTTGAAGGGAGGAAGGAGTATTTTGAAGAAGATTTATGGCAAATCTTTTACGTGGTATTTCTTTTTTTGAACATTTACCATACTTTTATTCACTTCAGTACACATTACAAAGAACAAAATGTTCCTGAAAGATTTTAAAAGTTCCAAGGCAATGAACTTCTGACCTTCTAAATATTTAAGACACTACATGTATTAGAATATTTGTTCTGAAAATGACATTAGTTAAGGTTGTAAACTTTGTTTGCCATAGGCGTGAATTTGATTTCTTCAGTCTTGAGATAATTAACCCATTGACTGTGGCTTCAGTGATTTAGTTCCAATTAACTCAAACTGTGTAACATCTGTGTATATTCTCTTAGAAGCAGGAATATAGCTGAAGGCATTCCTTATTGTAAAAAGTTACATATACATTTGAGCAAAGTGACTTTAACAGTTTAATTTAAAACACACTGCACCATTCTTGTTTCCATTATCTAAGGGATCTAGAATCTCAGAACTTCAATGCAACATGCTTAAAAAGAGAGTAATTACACCATGAAGTCAGTTTTCCTTCTCTGAGACCTATAAGCAAGTACAGAAGAAGGTGCTCAAACAGAGGAGGTAGAAGAGCTGAGAAAGGTCAGTACTGCTTATGGATTTATAGTTCAATGTACATGGACAACATCTATTGAAAGAAACCCTAAGATTTTATGCCTCAACAGTGGCACAGGGAATCCAAAGACAAATAGAAATGACTGGTCCTTTCTGAAGCTGGAATACTTTTGTTTATGGACTCCTACCCTAAAACATACATTTCTCTATAATAAAAGGGATTCACTCTTGCCCATCCACAAAGTAATGAAGAATTTGTGGATCTTTCCTGTTTAAAGAAATTTAAGTCTGGCAAGGATGTCCACTACCACCATTTCTAGTCAATATAGTTCTGGAAACATTAGTAACAGCAATTAAATAAGAGAAAGAAATAAAAGGAATAAAGATAGAAAAGGAAGTTAAACTGTCATCATTTTCTAGTAACATGATATTCTATATAGAAGATCCTAAAAACTCAATCAAAAGACTGCTAGACTTAATTGCCAGATTTAGTAGCATAGCTGGTTACAAAGTCAACACTCAAAAGTAAAAGCCTTTGTGTACGTGAACAACAGGTTCACTGAGAGAGAAATAAGAAAATTAATTCCTTTTACAGTAGTATCAAAAAAGAGAAATACCTAGGATTCAATGTAACAAAAAGAATGAAAGGTCTCAACTCTGAAAAATATAGCTTTTTTAAAAGGGAGTTTGAAAAGAATATCAGAAAATGGAAAGACATCCCTTATTCCTAAGTAGGAAAAGCAAATATCAAAATGACCATACTCCCAAAACTACAATACTGATTCAATGAAGTCCTGATGGAAAACCCAACCGAACTGTTCCCAGAGTTAGAGAAAACAATCCAAAAATTCATCTGGAACCAGAAGAGAACTAGAATAGCAGAAGCAATTTTAGGCAACAAAGACATGGCAGGAGTATCACAATCCCCAATTTAAAACTATACTACAAAGTCACTGTGATAAAAACAGCATGATTCTTGCAAAGAAACAAACCCAAGGATCAGTGGAACAGATCAGAAGATCCAGAAACAATCCCAGATATACTAAGCCACTTCATCTTTGACGAAGGAACCAAATGCCCTCAATAGAAGAAAGACACCTTTTTAACAAATGATGCTGGAAAAATAGGTTTTAAACTGCTGTATAAAGAAGTGGATTTAAAATAATAATAAATTGGAGTATTACTCAGCCATAAAGAATGATGAATCTGAGTCATTTATACTTAAATGGATATAACTTGAAGACATACTCATAAGTGAAATAAATAGGATGCAGATGTATAAATGCCAAATCATTTCTTTACTATGAGAAGTTGAAGGTGTAAATGAGTTCCAAAATGTATGATAGGTGTTATTAAATAGGAAGAGAATGTTGAAAAGGAAAAGAGAAAGAGGATCTTATGGGAAAGTCAAAAAGGGAAAGAAAAAAATGTATGGTTAAAAAAAGAGCAAAGTCTGTGTATATAAGGATGGGGACTTGTAGGGAGGGCAGGGAAATGGGGAAAAAAATGAGAATCAAGATGTGTCATGTACGGGTACAAATTCTCAAAGTTGGATGTAATTATATTGTATATATGAGATATACCAATAAAGTTAATTCAAAACAAACAAACAAATGTGGATCAAGAGATAATCAACTATCAGTAGAGATACCAGGTTGGGACCTGGGTGTTTATTTGTATTGGAAATGATGTACTTCTTAGAACGGAACAGGAGAAATGCTGAGCAGGGGGAGGCAGAAGGAGCGGTAGGCACAGCGGAGTTTGGAGGATGAAAGGCCAAGGCTCCAGCCCTCCCCTGACACTGACTGGCTTGGTAGCCTTGAAAAATCCTCTCTCCCTTCTGGGCTGGTCTCTAGAGCTATCAGGGCATAGGTATGGACTACAATTTAGGAAAAGCTGCTATAACAACTCGTCATCACAGGAGAACTTAAAACAACAGACATTTTTGGGGACTTCTGGAAACTAGGAAGTTCAAGATCAACGTGCTGATGGATCTGATATGTTAAGTTCCCCTTCTGGATGTCCAGATGGCAGTCTTCCAGCTCCATCCTCACATGGGAAAGAGCAGACGGGGAGACCTCCTGATGCTTCCTGCTCTTTTCAAAAGGACACTAATCTGACTCCTAAAGACACCACCTCTACGATCTACCTCCTGAAGCTGCCACCTCCAAATACCAACAATTAAGCCAAAATGATGAGAGATCATTGGGACCAAACTCCGGCCCTAAGTTCTGCCAGACAAGAACAACTGAATCGAGTGACTCATACTGAATTGGAACACAACCAAACTGAGGCTTTAAAGGAGCAGGTAGATCTCAAAATGGACTAGTTTTCTCTATAAACAGAAGATTTCAGTCTACCCAAATCAGTGTAGCCCCTTCCTACCCCTTGCTTAAACCCTTACCAAAAAGCAACTTTCTGGTTCATACACTTGTGGTTCCAGCATGTAGGAGCCTGAGGCAGAGGGATCTCCCTCATTGAGTTCAAGGACTGCGTGGGCTACCTCAGAAACTCAAGGATATCTTGGACTATAGAGTAAGCCCTGTCTCATTAAAAAATAAAATATAACCTGCAGTTAACCAATTAATTCCCCTAATTCCATTCTGTTTTCTTGTTTCTATCTTGTACAGTCCATTGTTTTGCTATTACCCAGTGGGATCACCTATTTTATTGCAGAGAATGGAGACTCTCTCGTTCATGAATTGCAAATAAAAGCCAACTGCATCGGTAACTAACTTCATTATAATTCTGTCTCAAAGATACATCACTTTTGAGATTAGAGTTTTAGCATATGAATTCGGGGGAAGGGGAAGGCATAACGATTTGGTCTGTTGTGAACCAGATGACTTCTGAGGTCCCTAAAAGAGATGAGGCCCCAGATAGGAGTTCAATAAATGGAATAGCTGATTTGCTAACGTTTTTTAAATGCTTCCCAACATATCTGACCGCTGGTTTCATTCATGTCATGCCATTCTGTGGTGCAGAGTGATTAGCAAAAAGAAGTTGCTCTGATCCTTACTCTCGATTATCTTTTCTGTGCTAAATCGTTTGATGGAAGTTTTATCCACCAAGTAATTAAAATCAAACCAACTCCTGCTCTGCAGATCACAGCTCACTGCCCTCAACCACAGCATCTTCTCCTGTAATGCAGGAGGCAGCCTTACGCAGCAGGGGTCCATGTCTAGTGGACATCTGAAGCACCTTCACACTGGCTGGTGCCCACTGTGAGCACAGTAGGTGTTCGCTTTTGAGGCCGTTGTGTCTGTCACCACTACTAATATTCTGTGATAGTGAGTTACCTGCCACAACTCCGGGCATGGAGAAGTGAGCCCTAGGTGGCTCCCATGGCTGCTGGAGTCTGCTGATTTCCTTCCCAGGCACCCCGCCACCTCGCCCAAGTTGTAAATCTGCCTCTCACCCTTGTATCAAGCTGCCTCTTGAACAGGAACCAATTCTCGGTAATCAAGCCCACGGAGATGGCAATTCTCCATCCTGGGTCTGCTGGGAACTCACAGCTTTATCACCCTCCTCGGTTAGAATTGAAATACTTCATAGCACTAATGCATTTCAGATTGAAACCTGCAGAGTTGATTTTCCAATTTCCCCCCTGGGACGGTAGCAGAACTTGTCTTCCAGGAGATGGGCTAATTGAGAGGTCTCTGATAGGGCCCGGGCTTGCTGCCGAGCTGGGATAGCACCCTCTGGCATAGAGGAACATCTGTGGCTCAGTGAGACCTGTTTACCTGGGGTGATGGGCCATCATCAAGAACCATACCCAGCACCACTACCGCTAAAGGCAGTCATGGGGAAAGAGAGAGGACGATTGCTTACCTGTGTGCACTAGGCCACAGCCAAGAGCTCTGTCTCACACAAGTTTGGGGATCAGGGCAAGATAAAAATCTTTAATAATAGGGTTTGGCAGTAGAGGAAGCATCTGGCATGGGTGCCACCGTTCTTTCCATGTGTTCCCGGACAATGTGAAAATCGCCATTATCCTACAACCTGCTGTGTGGAAACTGAGGACCAGAGATCAAGACAGCTTGTCCAAGGTCATACCCTGAGGGGCAGAGTCCTCTGCTGTGTGTGGCACGACTGGTATTTGCCATCCTATTGCTCTGTCTTCTGTACTCGGAGATGCGGCTGTCAGCCCCAATTCTCTCTGAACTATCTACACAAATATCTTTTTACCGCACTCTCTTTTGTGTTACTGTCCTTTCAGCCTGTGCCTGTGGGTAGAAATTGAATCCATGCTGGGCCCCAAAACTTCTATGAGTATTTTTGAAGGACCCAGAGCTTTACTGTTGCCTGAGGGCTGAACTTGTGGGAGTTCTTGGCTCAGGGCTATGGGGGACTCCGACCTACAAAACCCTAGCAGTGGTTCCCTGGGAGCTGTCGGTTGAATCACTCCTGGAAATCTCTTTAATTCATTCTTGCCAATCTTATCTGAAATTTGACTTTAAAGGGGGAAGGAGAAAGGGAAACAAGGTGTCCGGGGCTCCAGCTATGTGTCAGACTCGTTGGCCAACATCACACTCAATGCTCAAGCCTGTCTTTAGACGTCAGGGAGACCTGGGCTCCACATCAGTGAATTAGGATTTCAGTTTCAACTGTGTGGTCTTGTTGAAGTGATTTGATCTCTTTTTTTTTAATTTGAGAAAATAGGTAGCTATCCTTCCTAGCTAAGGAGATTGCTGGCAGGAAGGCAAAGGTGGATGGACGGAGAAAAGGCATCAATAGAGTTGTACATAGTACCTGGCACAGATTTGGTGCCTAATACACGGGAGGTTCTATTTTCTGTCCTCGAGGCAGATGAGAATCCTGAAGAGAATCCATATAAATCACACACTAGAGCCAGCAAGCTCATATGCACAAAGATGCTTCTACTTTCAGATGCATTATGCCAGATGTTCGTTTCAGTTAAAGAACATTTAAAACTTTATATATCTAGTTGGATGTGCAAACTCCTGTGGTCCCAGCACTCTGGGAGGCTGAGGCGGGAGAATGCATGTTGGAGCACAGCCCTAGGCAATTTAACAATTTAGTGAGACACTATCTCAATCAATCAGTTGATCATTCAATGGATTGTCTCACCCAGAGTCCAGATTCAGTACTCAAAAAACAAAAACAAGACAGAGAGCTTTGCATCTAATAAATTTAAATTTCACAGATGTTGAAAATATTTCAGAATATGAGACTGAGACTTTCACTACTCTTTTCAGTTTTCAGCTCTTCTCAATACACACTGGCCTTCCATAATAATTACTTTCCTTGCAGTACACGTACAAACATATTTTAATTCCTTTTTCATCCCCCCCCTTGCTTTCCTCTACTTCATGACCCATTTGAGTCAACTCTATTTCTTTACTTCCTATTATCTATCTTTTATTTTGCTCCTTACTTATATTTTGTGCTTCTCCTGTAAGAGGAAACACGCAGCACTTAAGCATGTGTGTCTGATTTATTTCCCTCTTCACCTTTGTGCCCAGTTATGCTCCGAGGATGTGGTGGTCAGAAGTAAGGTGGCAGCAGTCGGGGAGAGCTGTTTCTTTCCTAATAACTTTTCACACTCCATCTTGTCATTACAGCCTCCAAAGGCAGGGAGCCCGCTGCCCAGCTGAGCAGGGAATTAGCTCCTTCTCGCTTCTGGTGAAATCACACATTCATACAGGGGGAGGGGTGAACATAATTCATTCTGAGAGACTCACACCAAACTCCTCTCTCACTTACCCATCAAGCTTCTCCAAATTTGGCCACTTTCTCTCTGGAATTGTACTGGACAGGGAGGGGAAAGGGAAAGAAGAGCTTTGCCTCTCTGCACTGAATGCCTTGTAAGTTCAGTTCCTCTTTTGTAGGAATAGACTTCACAACCACCCTGTGAGGCTGTGGTGTTATCTCCATGTCACAGTTAAGACATCTAAAGCTCAGAGGGGCAAAGTGACATTTGGATTGTCACACAGGGAGAAAGCAGTATAATATTGGTAAGAACTTAGGGCTCCCTGGTAGCCAACTTCTATCTCTTCCTCTGAATCAGGCTGCCTAGAGTTAGAAAACCTGATCCCAGCTCTGGTTGCAACATTAACTCATTATTTCTGCATTTTTTCTTTCTTTTTTCCCCCGCAGGGCTCATTTTTATTTACAGTGGTAGATCACGGAAAAGTTAGGGTTAGGTCAGACATGGCTAATAGATTTCACTCTAAATCTTTCAACCTTGATTGATTGGCAGTGGCTACTTAGAGCTGTGGCCTGAAGAATAACATCTGAGATTATGTCAGTAGGAAAGAGTGCAGCAATTGACTTGTAATGTCTGCTTTGGGCATATCTGTAGGTGGCTAGACCATAACTCAGGAGCTACAATTAGTATCATTGCCTAATGATCATAGCACAGCCGGTCTTCTTAGTCTCTTTGCTTCTTCTAAGCAAGAAGAAGTAGAAAGAAGGAGAAGAGATAGGGTAAATACTTGTATCTGGAAAGAAAACATTTCCCAATAATTCCTAACAGATTTCTTTATCTCAGTGATTAATATTGCATGACATGGTAACACCTTGCTGAATGAGAATTTGGGGAATTAAATGTTCTGTGAGAGAGACAGAGAGAGAGAGAGAGACAGAGACAGAGAGACAGAGATACTGGAGAACTGAACCAAGACTTTCACACAGAGCTACATTCTTAAGTTTTTAATTTTTGTTTTGAGATGAGGTCTTGCTAATTCTCTAAGTGGTTCAGTCTGGGTTTGAACTTATGACTCTACCCCTGCGGGCTCCCACAGTTCTAGCATTACAGGTATGTACCACTGTGCCCAGCTAGAATGAGCTTTTCTACCTCTCAGAACACAGAGGGCTGTTAGTGAAGAGGTGGAATCCAGATGTAGCACAGGAAGCCAGCACTGTCCTCCACCTTTACTGTCCCTGCATGGAGAACCTTCTTGGTCCTTCATGGGCCATGCAGTTATCTGACAATTTAGCCCAATTATTTCTTCTGAGGCACAATGATGTTTTCTTCAATGCATATTGAGCCCTTGGTTCACAAGGTAGATATTCATTAGGATCATTAATATATATTCAGAGAGTGGAAATGCAGACCAGCAGGTTAGTACCTGATAGTTAAATCACAAGGACAGAGAATCCATAGAAGATGTGGTGCAAGAGGCATGCTTGGAAACCCACGGGGTTACCCTAGTCTCATGTCCAAAGTTAGGGGATTGATTCTTATTCATTCTCAGTCACTCAGTCAGTATGTCTATCTGTCTGTCTGTCTCTGAAAAATAACCAAGCAGAACAGTCTTTGCAAAGTCACAATCCTCCTGTTCAGCTCCTAACAGTGAGTTTCACCCAAGTTCAGGTCTTTACCCTCTGAGTTTTCCTCTGTGCCTGCTGCCCTCAACTCCAGCCTGCTGTGATTGTTACAAGCCAGGTGCTATAGATGCAATGTCTTTTGTCCAACCAAAAGGTGTATGTTCACATCTAGCCCCCAGGACTTGGGGTGGCGCCTTTGGGAGGTGCTTGTTTACAAGCCCCCAGGCTCTGACACTGCTCTGGTAGCTGTAGTGGGCTAAGCAGTAGGTTGCCAGATAAAACACAGGATGCCTTGTGTCATTCAAAATCCAGCTAGACTGCCATTATAGGGCTGCTGACTCTGGGCCCAGAAACCCTCCCCAAACATCGGGGCCAAAAGAAGGAAGAAGAAGCCAACACATGGTGACTGGAGGAGCCAGTGGAATGTTGTTCGAGTCCTTTGTCAGAATCAGAGACCTGGACTCTACACACACTCATGCTGTGATCTCTGGTAAACCAGCACTGGGGGCTTCAGTCCTCTGGATAAAATCAGAGTTTTACAATACATCTCACTCCATGCCAACAGCAATAGTAACAGCAATGCCTCCTGCCATGGCTTGGTTGCACTGTGTACTTTTACCTCTCCTGGGTGACTTCCTGTCTCCTCCTACCTCCCTCCGTTCTCCTAAGCAGTAACAGGATCCTGTTGGGCCCTCTGAGAACCCTGCATTGGCTCCTCATTACCACTTAGTCAGTGTCCAGCCCTTCACAAGCTGGTTGCAGATGACTCCTCCTTCAGGCCCAACCCCTGACCATCCAGAGTTCCTGGAGTTTTCTGGAAGGACCTATGCTCCTCCTCCAGGCTTTGCCTAAATCCCACCAACCTGAAGCATCAAATGAATAATGAATGTATCAGTGGCAGAGAAAGGGTAAGGCACGGGATCTCCAGGGCATTAGCATCCTTCATCACCACTGGTATCTTCATCTATGTCTTATGACGTGCCTGCTGAAAGCATTTGGAGGTTTGAGGACCAAGTTGACAGGACTTACTGTGACTGGGATTGGAGAATCGCTTGCAGTATAGGTGCCCAGGAGAACCCAGCCTCTCCAGCCCACTAGCTCGAGTGACCTATCCTCTCCAACACGGGGACTGTCACTTGAGGTCAGTCACTCATTTCAGGGTGACCGGCTCTGTGCTCTGCTCCCCGGAGATCTCCGCCCTGGCTGCTGTCAGTGGTAACTCTTGGATTTCCCTGTTTGAATGGAACAGGAACATGCAGATCGGTGCACAATGGCAACAAGACCACCTCCGCACACAACTTTCCTCTGTCACATTATTCAGAGCGCTCCGAGGTCACAGATTGGTGGTTGTGGTGGTGACAGGCCAGTCAGGAAAAAACAACTACTCTTCTTTTAAATAGACCTGGCACACCGCTGGCAGGAAGCTTTTCTTGATGAACTGTTTTTCTCCTGCTCCCCTCCCTCATATACATGATGGGATGTGTGTGCCACTCTGAGGGTCCCCAGGATGGCAGTGCCAATCCCTTCCCTGGGAAACAGGAGAGTGGGGAGCTGGAACCCACACGTGCTCTGTGGTCGGCTTTTGGTGCCTCACTGACTTCCCTGCAGGGGCCTCAAATGACTCAAGCCTGTAACTTATCTCCAGAGGGGGGGACAGCTGCCCCTGCTCCGGGCCAGGGAAAGTTTGTGTGTCCTCCACGTGGCCTTGTGCAGATATTTCGGCCTCTGAACTAGAGGACGCGTGTGGGAAAGGCTCCTCTGGGGGCCTGATGCCCAGCACATGGAGACACCAAAGGGACAAGGGTCCTGTCAACGTCCTCTCTGCCACCTCGGCTCCTCCCCAGGCCTCTGTTGTTCATCGGACTCTGAGATACACCTTCTTTTCATTCATCTCAAGTTAGGTAAAAACAAATTTTCATACTTAGCCTCAAACACTGTATGCGAACACAACTCCCATCTCACTATCCATTGGATAACAAGACTCAGAAAGATATTTTTGCCTGATCTGCAAAATCAAATTCACTTCCTGGGCGTGAGCACTTGTCACCACTGAGCTAACTGAAGAGCCCCTTCCACATCCAGCACTTTGTCCTCAACAGACATCGTGGCCACACAGGAAGAGGTTTGGAGTCTGAGCTGGAATTCTGGCTTCTTTACTCTCTGCTGGACAACCCTGGGCAAGAGACTTCACCTCTCTCGGCCTCCATGTCTTTGCTTTGTGAGAGGGGAAAATCAGGACTCAGGGGAGAGTGCACTTTGATACAGTGTCCAGACCTAGGGAAGACACTCATAAAGTGTCAACTGGCCCCTCTTTCCTTCTTCTGAGCCCCACCAAGCCCGTTCCCTGGGACAGCAGGGTATGGAGGGCGCATAGGTCATCCTGACTTACATTACGTCTTACAGTCATCTGGCCTTTTCTTCTTATGTAGAGTGAGTCCACGCCTTCCCAAACCCTGTGTGCCTCCTCGTCCTACTGTGGTACTCCGCACCCAGTAGGTGCACAGGACAGTCTGTTGCACTGAGCTGAACACATCACAAGAACCAAAGCCACACATTTTATGTACATCTCAGGAATCACTGCGCCATGCAGGAGGGCGTGCAATCAGAAGGATGCCCATCTCCAGGGTAATAACTAACTACTGGCAGTCATTTTGTAAACACATTTGGCTTCCCAGGGCGCTGCTTTGAACTTCTTATGGCTTGTGTTAAGTTCTGGCGTTTCTTAAAAAAGGATTGTTTCGGCACCGGGTGCGATTCCCCATGTACCCTCTAGATGGCGGTGTTCCACACAGAGAAAGCACAAACCTCTGGGAACGCACGGTGCGCGGGGGTGGGGGGGATCTCTTTTTATTATCATTGCATTAAGAATGAATTTATCATCCTGGCTCAGCAGAAGTCTGGTTATTCGGTAAGATGCTTTATCCCCAGCTAACATGTAGCTTAATCAGTTCAGTTAGATACAAAGCCAGCTAGAGCTTTTGTCTCATGCTCAGAACGAACAATCCCAGAGGTCTCAGGCTTTCAGCTCTTCGCTGCCGAAAAGCTTAAGGCCACAGCTTCTTTTCAGCAGCCTTGGGCTCGGGGCTGCAGGGAAGGCGTAGGGGAAGTTAGCAGGTGCAGGATGCACTCCTCCCAATGGTGGGAGGAGCGATGGATTACCCAGGAAAGGGGTTGAAAGGGCGTAATAACACCAAAGGGAAAGCAGCCGTTCACTAGGTGTTCACTGCGTGCCGGGCACTCTACAGACGCCTGGTATCCAGCTCGTATACTCCTTCCACAGGCCTCTGTGGCCGGGACTGTCACTACCCGAGTTTTATGGCTGATAAAACTGAGACGCAGAGAGTGAATAGCTTGCACAGTGTCCCACAGCTAATGGGTACAACTGGCACTGGATTAGAAGGCTGGCAACAGAAGGCTGGGGACTGGAATGCCAGGCTCTGATACATCCCATGTATGCAGACCCCACTGGGCCAACAAGGTAGCACTTCATCCTTCTGCAAGTCTTAAACCACCAATGCAGACCCCACTGTAAGTAGTGTCTGCAGCTGCCAAGCCAGAGGTAAGCAAGGAAGTGGAAAAGCCTAGTACAAACCTATCGTCTCTCTCTAGGGGAGGCAGTGCAAGGCATGCGCCTCACCGCTTGGGGGCAGTACGCAGAAGAGAAACTTCAGGTCCTTGGGAAACCCTGTGTGTGTTAGAACCAGAGACTGCTTGAGTTGGTGCTGTTGAATTTATGTCTGAGGTCTCCCCAAAGCCTCCTGTAATCATACTTGGGGCTTTCGGGAGATGATTGGATCATAGGGCATGAAGCTCACTGGATTAATCTGCTGACGGGTTTATATCGAAATCTGATTTAGGAAGCAGTCTGGTTGGAGGAGGTGGGTCACAGAACACGGCCTGGAAGGGTATGCCTCCTTCCCTCCTCCCTTGAGAGTTCTACTTCCTGCTGCCATGCCTAGAGCTTTCTCCGCTGCCGTGCCCCTCTGCCATGCTGCCCTGCCTTGGAGCCAGCCAACTATGCGGTAAAACCTCTACAAACCGAGAACTCAAGTAGACCTTTCCTGCTCTGACTTGTGAATGCGAGCTACTGTGTCTAACTAAGCAGCGTGCTCGTCCACTTTCTTGTGTGAGTTAGTTAACGTCCTAGAACTTCAGCGAGTTCCCTGTGGTGAGCGTGGTCCAGCTGGGAAGTGCCGCCCGCGCAAACCTTCTGGAATCCGGATATGGCTCTGACCTCCTCTGTCCAGGGACTGAATCTGACTCAGGCTCTCTCAATCTATGGCCCAGACCAAGTTTTCTTTTCAACTGCTTTGAGCTTTAGTTTTCTTATCTGTGAAATGTGTGTACTAAGTAAATGTATGTGAGGAGCTTAATGTGGGACCTGACACAGGGTAGGTGGTGGGGGTAGACTGATAAGCATAGGTGAAGCAGGAGAATGTACCATGTCCCCAAGAAAACCCAAAACCCAGGACCCGGGGAGAGTCTTGGAGGTTGGATGGGGTAGGGGTGGAGTTCCCACTAGTCTACATCATCCTCCCAGGTTTGCTTCCTAAGCTACCTGTGTTCAGAGCTTGTGGAAGACTATACAGCCTAACTTTTGCTCCCTGCTCATTTCCTGCCGGAAGTGGTTGGGCTGCAGTCCCTAGAACTGCTGCGTGCTGCAGGCACCCGAGGCCCCTCTTTATAGCCTTTCTCAGTGTCTGGTTTTGTGTTGCCTGCTTTGCTCAGGAGTCTGTCTGCATGCAGATGTCTTAGAGCTGCCTTCTCACGCTCCAAGCTCAATATTGTTCCTGTTGTTGCCTTGGCAGGGTCGGAGAGAGAGTGAAATTCTGGAGCGAGTGGAACAGGGAGAGTGCTATTTTCCCTTCTGCAATTCACCAGAAGTAGAGTGGGCCGGCACACTAAAACCACAAGGCTAAGGCCCTTGAGGCAGTGTGAGAACAGAACGGTGCTCATGTGAGGTACACCGTGGTCTGGTCTCATGTGGGCTTCCCAGGGTGATAGCCTGGGGCCCTCCTCTCCCAGGCTGCCTAGTCTGTCCTGGAGTGAATGGCCCCCCACAGCCCCAGCCATTCAAGCATCACAGCAGGGTACATCCTAAATTCTCTGCCTTCTTTCATATTCTACATCTTGTCCTTTTGGCTCCACACAGTAGCTGCATCTTAAACCCAACTCAAGCTCCTGCCTTAGGCCCTGCCAAGTCACAGACCTTCTGGGGGTATTCCTGCAGGGGCTTCTGAGGCCTCCCTGCCTGCCACAGTGCTGTCCTGCAGGGCAGACAGACTTGTACATACCCGCTAGATACAAGTAGTTCTGGCCTGATGGGTGGTTAGCAGACATTTTTTTCTCAATCTGTAGTTTGTCTTTTTATCCTCTTAATGAGGTCTTTTGCTAAGTAAAAATGCTCAATTCTGATGAAATTCAAGTTTTTTCTTTCATAGATCATATGTTTTGAGTTCTAAGAAGTCTTTGCCTACCTGTAGGTTCTGAAGACTTCATTCTTGTTTCCCTACCTGCTTTCTAGTTTAACATTTTTCATTTCCATTTCTGATCCACTTTGAATTTTTTTCCTATTAAATGTGAGGTTTAGATCTAAGTTCATTGTTTTGGCTGGGACATCTCAGGATTTGTCGACAGTCTTTTCTCTCCTTTCTCTCTCCACAGTGCTGAGAAAGGGAGCCATGGCCTTGTGCACAGCAGGCAGAAGTGATACTGCAGAGTCACAGGTGCAGCCCAACACGATTGGTTGAGGAGGCGATTTTTCCTGCACTGCAGCCTTGATCTCAAAAGCTGGTCATGAGTCTCACCTGCTTAAAACCCTTTGTGGACTCTGTGCACAGGGACAACATCTGAACTTGCCCGATCTTGAGCCCCTGTCCTCCTCATCTTTCCTGTTCTACTGCAGTCCAACTACAAGTGGTCATGTGCTTTTCCTAGAACTCTCAATGCTCCCTTGTCTCTGGACCTCTGCACCAGAGCCTTCCCCTGGCCTCTTCTCTTGGTTACTGTCTTCTTAATTGCCACACTTGAAATCAAATGCCCTCAGAAAAGCACAATCTCCTGTCCTTCTTTTTCCATTGTCACATTCTGCAGTTTCCTCCCTGGCACACAGGCTTGGCAGAAGTTATCCCTGTCTGTGTCTATCCATGTCTATCTCCACCTGACTGTAAGTTACCTGAGAGTAAGGACTCTGTCTTGTTGACTCTTGTGGGTCCGAGCTCTTGTGCTGAAATCAGAGAGCCTGAATTCAGTTCCACCACTGGTTCTTACTATCACTGTGAGGTCTTAGGCAAGTTCCTTCACCTTTCTGTGGTTCAGTTTCCTTGTTGGTAAAACACAGATGGTGACTTCCCAATAGGCTGTGGTAAGGACTAAAGGAATTCATGCACATGAAAGACTAATGAAGCATCTGGCTTGTCAGGAGGGCTGCCACTGGGGAGAGGTGTGAGGCTGGTCACCCCCAAACTGTGGGGCCCAGGACTCTAGGGACTACCCTGCTACAGGAGGACAGTGAGCCGGGGTGGGCTCTGAGCCAGTCCATGCCCCGCTTCCTCAGAGTGGCTTAGACTTTCCTCATCTGCTTCTTCTTTGGATTTCCACATAAGTTTTCTTTTTCAGAAGAGCATGTTGCTGGTGAGTTTAAAACACACAGATACAAAGGAAGAGGCTCAGTACCTTCTTATAGCCACCCCTGTGATCTCAGTTCCATTTCGGACCTCAGTTTCCCATCTGTGTAATGGGAACTCAGGATGGCTAATCACCAGGGTCCCTTACATTTACAGCACTCTCTGAAGATGTGATTCTATTATCTTCATCATGGACTCGACTTTCGCACCATCTTCAGAGATGCCCTTGGCTGGGACATGGCAGCAATTCTCTTTGGAACCTCAGGGTACCACCTGTGAATGGCCTGTACAACCACTGGGCTCAGGTTGATCCCTTCAACAGAGAACTTAGACTCTTTGGAGTTGGGGGTCATTACAGTTAAGGGAGCACCTTAAGTGCTGTGAAGTTAGGGGCCCTGGACCAGCCTCACTCGTACCACTTATCAAGTGGCAGGCCTTGGGCCAGACATCTAATTTTCTCAAACTCCATTCCTTCATCTGAAAAATTAAAATGTTTATATGGGTCTGATGTGGGCATTCAAGGGGATAAAATATGCATAGTGCCAGTAGTGTGTGGCACATATCCGGAAATAGGAATTTCAGATCTACCAAAATAGAGTTTGTAGGGGAGGATTCTGGGAAATGTTATTAAGGATAATCTCCCCTTCCCCCTTCCTCAGGGGACTGTGCTGATGAACTAAGCTTAAGAGACACCAGTATACTGCACAGATATGGCCTTTTCTACCTTCTCGGACAGTGCTGTTCCACAGGAATATATTCTGAGATACATATGCAATTTAATTTTTTCAAAAGCCACATAAAAATAAGAAAAGGGCATCTAAGGATGAAATGAATTTTCATAAAATATTTATTGAATTTGATACATCATTTTGACAAAATTATAATTTCAACATGTATTCACTATCAAAAAATTGCTAATGAGCTATCTTACATTCTTTCTTCCACACTGAGAATTGAGGATCTGGTGTGTGCCTTATCTCTATGACTTGATTCCACTTCACAGCATTTCACATGCACCAATGCCACAAACGACTTAGAACTTCTGTCTTGGGTGGTGCAGGTGGAGAGGTTGCCCAGAGACCCAGGGACACATGTGCAGCCCTACTGACAAAAAATCGTGCAGAAACTTCTTGCCTGACTTTTGAGGAGCATTTTTACCAAATATTATATTTTCTCTACTTAGTTTCCCCTCTGAAATGGAGCAGCATATTTTAACAGTAGGTAAGATATCTATCTATCTATCCATCTATCATCTATCTATCTATCTATCTATCTATCTGTCTATCTATCCATCCATCCATCTATCTGAAAGATAGAAGGAGATTGTGGTTTGTACATTGTTAAGAGCTGAATAGTATCCTTTCCCCCTGACAGTTACTTGGCTTTCAGAAACTCCAGCAGATGAACACAGTACCCTTCTGGGTGTGTCTGGGTGGCCCACAGGAAGGTGAGCTGCAGATGATACCTGATTCCCAGCACTTTCCTTCCTGGGACTCTTCTTCTGGGCTGTGCTTTTCAGCCTCCAAGAGCTAGCTGTTTTACCCTCCATCATGGTGTCTCCGTGGCTCCAGCTGAGCATGGACTGAGATCTCTGAACCTGCTAGTGGAAATACCTCTCATCTTTTAAGCTGTGGGTGTCCAAGATTCTGACAGGAAAAGCTGACCAATACTCTTCCCCAAATTCATAGACTGAAGTCCTGACTCCTGGCTCTGCAGAATTTAATTATGCATGGAAATGATTAAGACTGATTAATGAGGGCATTAGGATGGATTCTAATTTAATATGACTGGGATCTTTTGCTGCTGTTGTTGTTGGTTTTTCGAGACAGGGTTTCACTGTGCAGTTCAGGCTGGCCTTGAACTCACTATGTAGCTCAGGCTGGCCTTGAATTTATGTCAATTCTCCTACCTCAGCCTCCTGAGTGCTGGGACTTCAGGCAAGCACCACCACATTTTGCCTGTGACTAGGTTCTTTAAAAGAAAGGAGACTAGGTTAAGGTCATCGTCATGGGAGGTGATGGGCATTAGGAGAATCGACACCGTCTGCCTTGGCCTTATACTTTTAGGACCTAGAACTTCTCGAACTTAAGCCACTGGTCTGTGGCACTTTGTTAGGGCAGCTCTAGCACACTAATATTATGTATAGTCTCATTTTAATTTCTGCTGTACCTATGCAATATAAATATTTTAACCCCATTGTTAGATGAAAAACTGAGGCCAGGAGAGGTTAAGTAATCTTCCTAAGTCACAGTGGGAATACAGTTAAGCTGAGGTTGATGTTCAGTCCACCCTTGGCACACCACAGTAAAAGTCCTTGCCCCTAACAACAAACCTATCTACATGGCCCATCTGGTGTGTGATCCTGTATCTTCCTAGAACAGTTCTCTTCTTTTTAGCAGCATTTATTTGTGGAGTACAGACATTGGTTCTAGTCCTATGTAATTTTGGAAGTATTACTGTGTGTCTCAATCTTGATTATGAGGTGAAATTGGGCAATGGACTGATGATTACCAAATCTCTTTCCAATGACTTTTCTATGTGAAATTCCAAGTTTTAGTTGCTGGAGGGCAGGGTGGATCCAATAGAGCTGGGCTCTTGGGATGAGTATTTGGACCTATACATAAGGTTGCTTGAATTGGAATCTGTGTTTGCTGCTTTGGGGACATGTTTACTGAACTCGTTAGGTGTCTTCTTTCTCAATGTGGAAACTGTGTCTCAGAGACAACAGAAAGTTGGAAAGTATCTCAGAAGTAAGAGAAGGACCTAAGCTTTGATTAAGGCTCTGAGCCCTCTCAACCCTATACCACCTTGACCATGCCGGTGTAGATTGCTCAGAGGACCAGGCTGGAAAAATTGTTTGGCCTCTTAGGAGATACAGAAACCACAAGTATGACTTTAATATAGAAGGTGACGCCTTCTATGGTATATGGGCGAGGACAGGAGCCCAGCGTACTCAGTCATTTCTTAGACCTTCTCTGCAACATGCAAATGGGACAGACCTTTAGCTCCAAGTTCAAGTTGAGCTCCCCAGGCCTCTAGATGTCAAGAACTAGCAAAATGATAAAAACATAAAGATAGCACAAGGGACCAACTTTTTATTTTGTCCTTACAAAACTTACCATCTGTTATCACCATGAATTCACAGAAAGGCATTTTTAATACAGTCCTAATTAAAATATTTTAATCTAATAATAAAACTGGCCCATTAAAATTAATACTTTTTTATGAAAATCCACTCCTCTTTCCCTATTTTTCTCAGGTTGCTGCAGTCAAACTAAATCCTCATCACCATGAGCGGTTCCTGGGGATCTTGGTCCCAGGCCACATTGCTGTGTATCCTAAATTCTGAGTCACATTGTTGAAGTGGGGGTGAAAACTGATAGTCACCCTCAAACACAACCAAAACTGGAGCCGAAATGGATAAGGGTCATTTTGCACTAGTAACAGTGTGAACTGTTATGTAGTCAAAAAAGGTGAAGAGCTAATTTTCCTTGACTCCAGAAAGTGCATGCATACTCCAGTACAATCTAATTTAGCAAAGAGTTGCTAATAGACATCTTGGGAATTAGAACTCTTTGGATGGAGAAGATCGATTTCCAGACAGTATTCTCAGCGCATTCCCTGATGGGTGGTTCTGAGCCCTTGTGAGGAGCTCAGGGGCTGGGAGCCTGGCACAGCTCCCACAGGGCCCCTCTCCCTGTGAATGTTTGCTGTCTGGCACTGCAGCGTTATTTCCAAAGTCGCCTGTACAAAGGGTGAGCTGTACTTGGCGAGGCCCCAGAGGCCCCAGGAAGATTATCACTGTCTCAGAAGCAGACTTTGCTGAAGAGTACAGCTCCTCCGTGTTTTCTGAAGAAGCTGGGTCCCCTGGGCCCAGCCCAGGGTTGGCTCCTCTGCAGGAAGGAAGCCGGGATTTTAGAGACTCTCCGGAGGAGAGCAGATAGGAGGGAATCAGATGTAAGGAACCTGTTACAAAGACCCCTCTTCACTTGGTGTATCTCAGGAAAAGAAGAGAACTTAGACACCTTTCAGGCTCTAGCCATGAAAGGTTCTGGAATAAAAGGCAAATGGGACAAAATCATACCCCTCAAAAGATGCCCCCATGGGGAGGGGAGAGTGACAAGTGTGAGAGTGACAGTGGTGCCGTGAAGGTGTCTTTGCTGCAGCAGAGGTTTGTGACAAGAGGAGGCTCACTGGGCATCATGGGAAAGGTGACATTTAATAATGACTGACATTTCCTGATCCTCCTTGTGGCCCAGGTATCCTGATAAGTGCTGATATAAACATTGTATTTGATTAACTCTTTCAACAGCATATTCTCATCACCACTTTATAGATATGGAGACAGCATTCATTTGTGAGGTTTAGCATGGGATTATGATCCTACACTACACACACACACTCATCGCACATAGGACATTTCACCTGCATGTGGAGACCCCTCATTGCAGAGGCTCCCTCCGCAGCCTTGGATAGCCTAGACAATGTAGTCTTACCTTTTGGTAAAATTTGAAAAATGTTTTTGATTGTCTGAACTTCCTCCTTGTCCTCTAACTCTGTTGACAAAATCAGATCAACACTAACAATTCCAGTTTGTTGCTTCTTTAAGACAAACTAGCTTCTGAACTAGATCTTCCCACCCATGAGCAAAAGGTGTGGCCACCACCACTCAGACACAAGGAAGCAGTGAACCAGCGGGAGGAGCCGAGCGCCACCCAGTCTCTCCATTTCGTCCTTTCCATGGACGTGACTTCCCTAGGGAAGGACCTTCATGCTGCCCCAGCGACCCAGCCCCCAGCCTTGCCAAGTAGGAAGCAGAGAGAGTTGGAGCTTCTGTGGCCTTGCTGTTAGTCCTGGGTCACTGGACGTGGATTAAACCCATCTGTGTACTCAGCAGGTTTGGGAATCCAGTTTACAGTCTGGTGGGAGATGCCCAGGTCCTTACACTGAGCTGAGCCCAGAAAAGAGGGCGGAATCCAGTCTGAAAGACCCAGGAAGATCTCCTGGCAAAAATGACTCCTGGCTGGGTCCTGGAGGATGAGTCAGCACTGTCCAGGCCAGGAGGGCAGCCATCTTGTGTCATCTCACACCTCCCAGTTATTCAAGCAAACATGAATCCAGGGGCTGCTGGGAAGGAACCTGGGGGTGCGGTTGAAGGCCCTCCCCAAGTGACTGCAAAAGGAACAAGGAGGAGATTGGGTCAGACAGACCAGGCAAATCCTTCAGGAAGGCTTAGCCCTTGCGGGGACTCTGAGATTCCACATAGCTACTGGCTCTGCTTTCTTCTTTCATAGCCTCCTTTCTTCCTTTGTGGCTGCTATCTGTGATGACAAACTCCAGCTCCTTCCGGTTGTTAATCTTTTTGCCTCCTAGGAGGAGGAACCTACTGTACACATTGGATTTATGTAGATGGCCTCTGTGGTTGCATAGGATGATTTACCACAATAAATCCATATATGTGTATCAGATATATAATAAATCTGCTTACCTATCTTTCATCTATCTATCTATCTATCAATTATCTATCATCTGTCTATCTATCTATCTATCTATCTGTCATCTGTCTATCTTCTACTAGTTCTGTTTCTCTGATTGGGCTCTGGCTAATAAAGATAATAATAATAGCACTGATGATGATATAATAGTATCTGTGACTCAGCAATTGAGAGTTTATCACGTACCAGACATGGTACTTACCGCTTTCCAGCCACTGTTCTCACTTATTGTGCTCAGTGACTCCACACAACAGCTGACACATTGTTGTCCTTTATTAAAGATGAGGAAACAGAGGCAGAAAGAGGCTAAGCAACTTGTCACATGGCCAGCCTCAGAGCCAGGAGGTCACTCATGTCCTCGGGCCTGTGCCTTCCTGAGGCCAGCGTGCAGCACAAGCAGAGGCTCTGTCAAGGGATGATTTGGATGCTAAACATGGACAGCAATGCCTAAGGCTCTGAGATGGGCGATGACACAGGGACTGAGGACAGCGTCATAGCCACTCTGGGCGCCAACTTGCTCACCCATCACTGGTAAAGTAGATGGGGGAGATTGCTTGTAGCTAGAACTGAGAAGAGAGTGTGAGGATGCCAGAGGGAGAAGAGCTCCTTTGGATTCAGAGCCTCACCGTAGCCCTCCCCTCTGTGGAGGGAGGACCCGTGGAGGTTTAACCCTACAAACCTAGACAGCTTCTGATGTGCTTCAACAAGATCCACCCTCTGAAAGATTCGTAAGTGTAGGGCAGGGGCTGGTGGAAGTTTGGTGGAGGTAGTACATTTGATGCTTTAATGTGTCCTGCTGTGTAGGCTGTGATTCTCACAGTCTTGTGTATAACAACACAGTCACCCCAAGGCTGAGGTGGCGGCTTGGTACTTTGACTCAACATGTGTGGCTAATGGTGCCCACAGCAAAGAAAGAATCCTGCTAGTCATGCAGGTAATGAAAACAATAATAATGGCAATGATACTAGCAATCATCATCCTTTACTATTTTTTCTTTCTTAATCACACTTGTAACTATCCTCTATGTCTTTACAGCGCTTTAGAGTAAACAGATGGCTCTGTACATATTTAAACATTCAATGGGACATGTTGCTATAATTATTCTCACTTCCCCAAGTGGAGAAATGAGGGTCATTAAGGGATGGCCCCTCAGGGTAATGGTAGAGCTGGTCTTGGCCTTCAGATCAATACAATCTTATTTTCCATTATTCCATGCCACACTCTGCCTCTTAGTTCTGGCAACATGTTTGTGGGCAAGGATGGCATTCTCCCATGCCATCCACTCTTGCTCCTGTTTGTTTTCTCCAGAACCTGAAGTTACTTCTCTGTGGTGGACAGCGGAGAGCAGGTGGGGAGCTGCTGGAGAGCTGGTCGGTCGCCTTGCAGGCTGAGTTCTCAGGGTGGGTTTGCACTGTGATGGTCACAATATGGTGATTAATTACCCTCCGCCCCAAGGTGGGCTTTTATGAGCTGTCAGTCTGAGAAAATATTTTGAAGTCAACATTTGGAAAAATGTCAGGACTGCTGTTTGAATTTGTAGGTTTCTTGGATGCCTTTGTCATACCTTATATTTCTCATTTAAAGAAAATACCTGTCTTTGAAAATCGGTGGCTTAGGAAATACAGGTGCCATGTGTGGGATTGGAGCTCTGGAGGGGTTGTGGGTTGGGTTGTGGGTATGCAACACAACAGGGCACAAGGGATCCCAGAGGAGCTTCTGCACAGTGTAGTGCAAGGAACATGGGGTCAACACGTTGACACCCAGGAACTTCCCTCCTGGCTGTGTGGCCTCTGGCAAATTCATCTCCACACACATGCTTCCTGCCCTTGTAAAATGAGATCTATATGGAACTGTCATGAGGATTAGATGAGATAGTGTATATCCATTAACCACTCTGAACAGATCTTTGACTTGCAACGATGTTTTCATCTTACCAGAAGCTTTTGATGTGATTAACAAAATGCTTTTCAAGTAGTACATATTTTTTTTTGCTCTGTGTAGAAATGATGAATGAAAAATGAGCAAAGCCTGTGGTTGAAATGCTGATGCTGTTACCCTGACATTGACCCTAAAGCCTCTACAGCCCATTTTATATATAATTTTTTGCTGGGTAAGACATATTGGTAGCAATTCATAGGTTTTCTAATAAAACAACCAAGCACGTACACTATTGGTTTACAGGGGTAAAGATGACAAATACTTGCAAAGCACTTTTAGAAACTTTTCACCACATTATTTCTTTTTATTTCCACAGTAATGCAATGGCTTGCTGATGCTATCACTGTTTCAGCTGCTGCTCTGCCACCTCCTTGCATTTCCTGGGCATCTGCTGTGAGCCAGCATCTGCAGCAGCTGGTCTGTGGCCTTTATGTCTGGTGAATCCCCATGGCGAAGTCTATCAGCAGCAGTACATGGGAGAAAATCAGAAATGACAAAGGAAAAAAAAAATACTTGCCCCAAGGCCACATAACTAATAAGTGTAGAGTCAAGACTCCAATTTAGGGCAGGCTGGTTTCAGAACTCCTGTCATAACACAAATGTTTTCAATCTTATGATATCTATGACAAAACACACTAAGAGATGTTCAGGACTCGCTCCCCATCTCCCAGTGTAGGGGGTTGAAACTGGAATCAAATACACCTTGTTTTGCTCCAGATTCCAAGCTGCTTCTCCCCAATGACTGTTCTATGCAATGGTGAGACATGGTCACATGGTCCTCACTGACTTCTATCCTCCAAGCTTGTGCTACGAATCTAATAGATTTCATCATCTGATCTGACCCAAACAATTGGCATATGTGTTTATGAAGTTATGCTTATATGTTTATGTGTTATGCTTAAGGGCTCAGTCTCCAAAATGTTAATGGCAATTATCTCATGGCTATATAAAAGGATTTCAGATAGTAATGAAGATGATAATTTTCCTTCTCATAATTTTACATATAGTTTGTATTATGGTTTAGTTTTAGAAAATTCTCTCCAAAGCCTTATGTGTTAAATGGTGGGGCTTTGGGGTAATGGAGGTACTATAGCCCATTAATCCACTGATGGGCTTAGAGCTGCCTGTGTTGTTAGGAGGTGGGTCCTGGTCAGAAGATGAATGTGACCTGGAAGAGTGTATTTCTCTCCTAGCTCCTCCCTTTGTTCTCTGATTCCTGAAGACTATGGATTGAATCTTCTGAAAACTGGACCAAGATAAACCCCTCTTCCTTAAGTTGTGGGTGTTGGGTATTGTGTCTCAGCTATGGAAAAGAGACTAAGAGAATTGCTTTTTAAAAAAACAAGGAAAATGTAGAAGTATCAACTACAGCTACTCTTTCTTAGAGGCAGTATTTATCCTTACTGTTCCAGGTGAGAAAGCCGAGGCCAAAGAAAAATCCATGAATCCATTTCACTGTTTAAGTTAACTTACACAGTTTCAGCTAGTCCATTCCAGTGGGCTACTTCTTAGGAATGTCCATTTTTCCAGGGCAGGAGTGCCACACCCAGGGTAATAATCTCTTCCATGACAAGGTGCATGGGCTCTTAGATTCTAAGATTCCTGTGGCAGTAGAGTCTCGAGCTTTCTTCTAGAAAGCAGAAGCTTAGCAGTTCAGAGTGCTGTTCCTCAGATGTTGGGTTGGAGACAGTCAGGTATGTTGTGTGTTCTAAAGGCCCCTCTGGGAGTAAGTATCCAGCATGATCTCACACAGGACTTGTCGGTCATTCCTTGGGAGGTTGCTGCTTAGAGGCACTGGGGCTTGTTGGCGAATGGGTGTGCCAGCTGGATGTTGTTAGGGTGACACATACCCCGTTTCACATGGTGAGGGTCCGGTGTAGAGACAAGTATATAACCATCTTTTAGACTGGGCTTTGGAAAATCTAACACTACCCTAAATGCACACATTCTGGAGATGCTAATTTAGGGGACTCCTTGGATAGTTTACAGTGAAAAAGTCTGCCAAACAATATCAGATGTGCCCTTAGAGACTGTGATATTCTAGCCTCATCCATAGAGGCAAGTGGGCTTTCAGGAATAGGAACACTCAGGACCATGGGTACTGAACATTCATGGTGGACTGGCTAACTCTTCCTTTGCAGACTTTCCTGATCTAGGCCAGAAAGACCAGGAGTTGGTTCGGTAGGGACAACCTCAGGATTTGGCACCTGGTTCTAGCCTGAGCTCTGCCTCTGTTGAGCTGTGGATCTTGAAATGCGACACTTCACCTCTTTGGCATCCTCTTCTGCAAGACAAGGGGATGAACTAGATCATTGGAAAGACCCACTATGAGTATGTGAGAATTCAGGTCAATCCTATACACATTTATGGGGCCTCTTCCTGCACCCTATGCTCTAGCATGGAAACAGGAAGAATCTAGAGATGGTAAGTTTGATTTCATAACACTACGGTACACTTCTTGATGTTACAGAGCAAGATGAAGACCTTCTGGAGTGATGCATTACCGGGATGTCTCCTGAGGTTTCAGGACACTCAGCTCCCTAGTAAAGCATCAGCTTCACCTAATGTTACCACCCTGCCCAATGCCAGAATCTGAAGGCACAGTGCTTCCCTCTGATGAGGGATGTCATCTCAGGGTGTCTTCAACTCCAGGACCCCTCATGGGACTAGGGCTGACCTCACTGCAGTTATGTCTCTCTCTGTGCTAGTGTGCTCGCCTTGCTCTTTCAGAAGTGTTTTCTCCAAGAACTGAAAACCACATGCATGCACACATCCGTCTTTCAAGTGTTTTCTGGGGTAACTTGCACATTCACTTGAAATCTCTGGGCCTTCCCGGGTTGGCTGGCTGTGGCTTGGTCACAGAAGTCTTGATGACCATGAGAGTTTTTCCAATACACAGGTGTCACCATTACAGTGGCTTTGCCTGATCTGCTCCAGAAAGTCACGAATGTGCCGGAGGACAGAATCTCCCATCTTCTTTGTACACCGCCAACCTGTAGTTCCTACCCTAGGAAAATCCCAATCAGGCCCAAACTTCTACCTTCCCAGGAACCACTGTACATTCTCTGGAGTCCCATGGGGTAGGAGTGCACAAAACTAACATGTCTCATTCAGATCTGAAGTCCAATACTTGCTGATGTTGGTCCTTGGGCATGTCTCTTGGTCACATCTTAGAATTCTTGTTCATTGATAAAATAAACCTGACTTTTAACTTTCAGGAAATTTTTTTTTAGGTTTTTTGAGACAGGGTCTCGCTTTGTGGTTCAGGCTGGCCCTGAGCTCAGCCTCAAACTCACATCACAGCAATCCTCCCGCCTCTGCCTCCCGAGTGCTGGGATTACAGGCATGAGCCACCACGCCTGGCACTGTGGTATGTGGTACTGGTTGCTGCTCGGCATGAATCTCCATGCCCAGTATGGTATGTGGTTACCGGGGATTGAACCTGGGGCCTTGTGCTTGCAAGACAGGCGCTGGAACCACTGAGCTAAATCCCCGGCCCCTTTCAGGAAAATTTTAGAATTAGACACATACTTGTATGCTTAACAATAGCTTGGGCTTCATGGCTGATTAGTTTTACTACTAATAGTAATAGCTAAACAATTCTGGTATTAAAAAATAACATTTGTTAGACAATGTTATGCAGAGGCTAAAATTTGACTGAATGTTGACTCTATGTTGTCAAAGCAGACATACACATACTCCTAAGTATTCCCTCCAATGCTAGAAAACAATAGCTACCAGGTTTATTAATGCTGTTCTCTTTAATTATTTGCTTTACCCATAGTTAAGCCAATGTTTACCTTGGGTTGCAAGTACAGAATGAAGGACAAAACTGTTTCTGACATATGGGGAAATCGGGGCTAACAGGTGATTTGGAGATGGAAAGCCTGAGGTCCAGGCTAGGCTCCGTTATGCATTAGAGTGGGATCTTTGGATCTCCTGAGCCTCAGTTTGGTTTCATCTTTCCCGTATTGATTAATTCAGTTCACACTGACTATACACCGATGACTCATACAATGGCTTCCTCACGCAAGAACAAAGCAGTGCACGAGGCAGAAGGCAGCAGAGTGAATGAGCTGCGATGCTGGGCACACGTTCTGGGGTACACAGGTTCAGGGACAGCCTCAAGAGTATGGCCATTTCCCTCTTCCTCAGAGGTGTTGTTTTGACTCATAGCTGACCGAGTACCCAGCACAGCAAATGCTCAAGCAACAATAAGTGGGAGATGGAACTGCATCATTCGGGGAATGCATTAGAGCAGTGGTGATATTTGAGCTGGGTCTTTAGTAAGATCAAGAAGAGCCAAGGAACAGATGAGCAGGGGCCCTCCAGAGAGATGTATCAGGAAATGCAAGGGCATGGAGCTCTGGGGAAATATGCTGGGGTACAGGGGAAGCATCTGGAGTCACTAGCATGCAAGCACTGGGGAAGCTGAACACCTTGGAGCTGCTGTCATGAGAGCAATGCAAAACTGCGTGGAGGAACAGGTTAGATGGCATTATTGCATCTCGCTACCTTGATGGATATATATATATTAGATTTCTCTTATCATTGTTGTTGTCATGACTTTAGATTTATGTCTAATTTTGTGGGTCCATGATTGATCATTAGTAAACAAAGAGGCCTGTTGCTGTGAAGCTCGGCTCTGGGTACAGCATTATGGATGGATTCATTCATTCATCCAACAGATATTTTATTCTGATAAATGCTAATTGCTGCTCACAGTACCCAACCAAGGTAATTTGCTGAGGCATGAATTTGTGCTTTTCTCTTTCTATTTGGCTGCAGACAGGGCTGGTCAGGGGATGAGACTTGGGGGCACCGTTCTGCCAGCTCTTCTGGCCTTTGGGGACATGGCTCAGAGTGCATGGCAGGGACGTAGCCTGAAGTTTCAGAATCTCATCTTGCAGTTCCTCCTTCCCCTTCTCACTCATGCAGGGGTGGCCCTCACCCCGGGTGAGCAAGCTGGGGTGCAAAGGCTGGGGAGAGACGTGGTGAGAAAGGGAAGCCACAGTGTGCAAAGAGGAGGAGAGGCAGCATACGGGGAGAGGCGGCAGCAGAAGGTGTCAAGCACAGAGAGGGAGGCAAGGCTCAGGGAGCAGGCTGGCGACAGGGTGCAAGGGAAGGTGCAGGTTTAGACAGCGCAGGAAGGAAGAAAATGACATGGGAAAAGGAAGAGAGAGACCAAAAGATTAGAGAGGTGAAAAGTTGGAGAGGAAGAACTGGGCAATGGAACAAAGCTGAAGAGGAGAAGGGGCGGAGGGGGGGAGGGGACTGGAAGAGGAGGCAAATGGCACCAGGGAAGAGCATGGACAGATTCTCCGGAGCAAGTGTTCAGGCAGGAATCTTGGGCTCGGTTCATATAGCAGACTAGAAGGGATGGAGGAGGACTGGCCACTCTGGCTTGCGAGTGTCTACACCCACTAATGAAACAGGATTGATCTGTGTATAAGAAATCTGGATAGAGGAGCCCAAAGCACAAATCAAAGCCATCAATAAAATGACACTGTTCATTCAATGAAGAGAAACCCAGCGCCTGGCTCCACAGTGCAGCATCGTGCAGGGCAGGAATATGGGTGACAGTGTGGCTGGACATGTTTGTTTATTCTCTCATTCATCTGTGTGTTTTGCAGCAGTGGAGGAAGTTGTCCTCAGGAATGTGCTGTGGGCTCTGTTTAAAGGTCACCACCTCCCTCAGTTTTCATCAGTGATGAGGTGGTTCAAGTGCAATAAGCTTATCCCCAGCTCCATTTAGGCAGCATTTCTACCACCTGACGCAAAGCAATGGTGGCACTTTAGGCATGGGCCAGGGAAGCCAGGCCACCAGCTCTCTGGATTTTGCAGTAGCTGGGGAGAAAACCAGCTCTGAGATGAGGAGGCTGAACCTGACTCAGCTGTAGGCCCTGGAGATACGGTCAGGCTGGATGCTGAACGGACCCATCACAGCGGGCAACAGTGGAACTAAGGTCCCTTTGCTGGAACCAAGTAACTCTGTGTCCCTAGAGCTGTTCTCTTTCTTATACCCAGAGGTCCCAGTGGGCTCTGAGTTCTAACCTCACTGACCCACCTGGCAAACACCTTGACTTTTACTTAATTCGTTTCCTTTCTTTTTTGTTAGTGGACTTTTCCCCACACCACAGGCCTAGGTTAGAACACTTATTTAACACAAGTATGTGATACATATCTCCCTCCTTCCCTCCCTCCCTAAGTACTAATCCAAGAGGTAACATTGTACCTCTGCTTTGGCAAGGAAAACCATATGTACCAGCACCAAGGTTGTATAAATAGCCACCCATGACCACCATGTGTGATTGGATCTTTGGAGCAGTGGATAACCCAAGAGGATGTTCTTTACCTAGATTCCAATTTGAACAGTGCTCCTAGGGCTCAACAGGACATAACTTGCATGGATGATCACACTCAGCAGCTTCTCTAGGTCCACACAAATACTTGGAGATGAAGCTCTGGTTGGCACAAAAGGTGACATTGAGCGAACAGCGTCATCTAAAAGTGACTCTCACCAGGGATGTCTCAGTGGCTGGTAACACGTGTTCTTTCCACTTAACTGCCCTGCAACCTGCCTTCTCTTTATGACACTAGTCTCTCATGCTCTGAGGCAGACTTGACCTGGGCTGCAACTGCATCCGACACCTGACCGTGTAGTCTTGGGCATGATCAGTTCCTGGCCAGACTCTCCCCAGCTTCTAGGTTGCAGCATTCTGCTCTCCTTGCCTTTCTGCTGCCCAGGCCCAGAGAGGCTCTCATCAAGATAGCCCATCCCCCTTTGTAGGCTGGGAATTGCATGATAAAAGATTCCATCCACTCAGCGTCCATCACACCTCATAGAAAGGTTGAATTAGCTTTGGAACAAAGTTATCTGATTTCAGAGCCCTCATGCTTTTGTCCTTCCACAGCCACCTGCCTTGTGCACAAATCCCCAACTGAGCTCACAGTGGGAGCAGATGCTGATTCCCTGAAGGAGCGAAGGAGCGGGAGACGCCTCCTTCATCTGCCTTACCCCCTAACACAGGGCAGGTCTCACGGGAGAGCCACTCCATCATCTTCCCTGACGATATAAGTCATCGGGGGTGATGGGTAAACAGGTGAATTCCAGGCATCACTGTATCCCCGGTACTGGAATTCCTAGGAGAATAATCATGAGAACTGATGTGCCTGCTGTATTCCAGAGACATCCCAGGAGATCACTGTTATTGTAAAAGTTCAGGAAACTTTGCGGAGAGCCTAAAAACTGCCCTTGACTAACCACCATTTTATTTTAATAACAACTGCTTGGAGTGATGATGATTCCCACTACACAGACAGGGAAGAGAAGCGCAGGGAAATGGGGGACATTTCTCAGGCAGTTTAACTCCAGAACCTGTCTCTAACTACTGCACCATGCGAACTCTGAAGCAGAGAATAGGTTTTTTCCATTCCTGCGCAGAAAAATGATCCATGCCCCAAGTAGTGAGATTAAATCCCACTTGAGAAATGGAGTTCACTAACCATGGCTTAGACTTTCACATCTCCAGAAAGCCTTCCAATTCATCAAACTATGGCCCAGAGGACCTCACTTGAAGCAGGTATCATTCATTCATTTCTCTGGTGAAGGAATGAGAGTCAGTGACAGATGCTCTGAGGAAAAAGGAAGAGGGAAACTAGGGTCCATAACACGGCTGCAGGAGGAAGAGTTTGCCATCAAGTGAGGAAATGTGAGACATTTTGCAAGAGGTGTTGCTGGGACAAAGGTGGCTCAGCTGGTTCTTCTTCATCTCACAAACTACCTTCACAACTCAGGGTACTGCAGCTCCAGCTCCTAAATCTGCTGCTTGATTTCTGATTTGCCAGGACCTATCCTTCCTTCAAATGTCTGTTTTGATACTTTTTTCTTAACTGTTATTTTCTGTATGTATATCTATGCTTTGTTCCTGCTCCTACATACTCAACAGACCTGAAATACCTTCTAAAATGTGTTTTCCATGATACTCAGATCATTTTTCATCCTCAAAGATGATTGAGTTAATAGTCCCTGGGCACCCTGATGGTGCTTCTAGGCTGCTCCAGAGCAGGGCTTCCCAAACTCGAACATGCAAATGAGTGGCTGGGAAGTGGGGATAAAATGCACGCTGCACCCTGGGTCTGCAGGTCTGCAGGTGGTGGGAGCAGTTTCTCTCCTGATGCTGCTGCCCCATGTCAGACTTTGAGTAGCACAGCTTTAGACCATCACTTCGCTCTTATTCCATGATCCACTCTTGCTGACCTGACATTTCAGAAGGAGAGATCTGGCTGCTGATTTTATTTCCCTGGATGTTCTCTTCTGTACTGGAACTCGGCCCAGCTCCCTAAGTCAACATTCTTATATAGACTTTGTATCAGTGAAAGAAGTCACTAGATGAGGTTCACTCGAATCCAGTTCAGCTCAACTCTGCATCTAAACAGGCTGAATTCTTAGTTTGCTTCAGGAGTTTGTCCATTTTTGTTATGGCAGTATCTCCACAATCAGCCACAAACAGATGAGGTGTGATTAAAAACTGTGGTGAATATTTAAATTTTAAAAATTACAATAAAAGACACATTGGCATTTTTTTTCCTCAAAATATCTTCCCTCATTTCAAACACACTTATTTCATCATTCTTATCACTTTCTGAAGTAGTTCTGGAAGTTTTCCATTGTGAGCACTTTGAGTTGCAAGGTTGGGTCTATTTCTATGTCCTAAACTATCTCTAACTAGCTTTCATGGTCAGAAAGGGGAAGAGTCAGAATTTACATTGAGCCAGATAGAATGAGCATGGTAGACAAGAACACATTGTAATGTTTTTACAAACCTGCAACCCCTTGGACGGCAGCATTTACTGTATGCTTGAACATACCTTGGAAAGACACTCCTGAAAGAGGAATTCCAGAACTGCTTCAGAATATGGCAAGAACAAGGGCATAAGTGTGCTTGAAGGAAGAGAAAGTATTTTGAGGGAGACTAATTGCAATGCATCTTTTTATTGCAACAGATTTTTAAAATTTAAGCATTCACTGTATACTGTAATCATTACCTTCTCTTTATGCCCTTGAATATTTACTCTCCCACCAACATAACAAACTTGAGATAAGATTATTAAACACATGCTTCCATTGTATTTTTAAAATCCATGTTCTGCCTCTTTGGATTGAAAGTAGTCACCACCCCACTAAACTGGGTGGTTGTTTTCCTGTCCCTGCTGATAGATTTGGGCTGCCTTTTCTTTCTCTGCTTCTGTTACTCCTTTAATGGTTCTCTGATGCTGATGCCACCACCATGCGTAGATGATAAATCAAGACAGTTCTAACTAGGTTAATCAAATGCTTCAGTCCATTAAAACACTGCAGAGGTTGGCTCTGGAGGAAAATGTCAAAATAGTACCTGTGTCTTTTGCTCCTTATCTTAGATTTGAAGGCAAGGTTGTATAATCATTGTTTATGCTCTCTGCCTGCATTACCCACTCTTTCAAGACAAAGATGAGATCTTCAGGGCATTTTTCCTGATACCAAATTGTTACTATGAAACTCCCTTTGTGTTCACTCTTCTTAAAACTTCTCTGTCATGGAGATAATCCTGTGGCCTGGGAGTTCTGTATGAGCCCATCTGCATCAAGTAAGAGCCTGAGCTCTTTGCCCAGCATTGGTTATCAATTCTAAACTTTCTAGCCCAATATATCACACAAAGAATTTGAAATGTGCCATATCAATCAATCAGTCTATCATCTCTATCCATATGATGGAAATATTTGATTTCATAAAAATCAAGATGATGGAAGCCCAGCCTTGGTGAGACATTTATTTGAAGCAGAAAGTTTAAAAATGAAGACAATATAGCTTCTTACATACTTATTAAAGGGATATAAACAGTCTGACTGTGAGGACCTGGTGGTCAAAACAGAGAAGCCATTAGAGGCACTGGCACTGTGAGTGTTGGAAATGCATGCTATCTCTCTGAGTTAATAGCTCTTTTCTTGCTGCTTAAACCTGAAAGCTGTCTTTCCATGAGCGATCAGAGTGGGTATGTGGTATAGCATAGTGAATAGTATCCTTCTATCTGTGTAAAGCTTAAGGTACTAGTTCATAAGAATTTTTAAAATATAAATTGATAGCATCATATTCCAGGGCAGCTCAAATAAACAAAATTCTCATTTTTGAATGAGAGGAGAAGGGAGTATACAAGAACTTCCAAGATTTCATGCACTCCTTGTTAAAATATTAAATATAATAATATAATTATGATTGCTAAATAAAAGAGCTTATTTTTTGAGATAGGGTCTTACTTTTGTAGTTCAGGCTGAACCTCAGCTCACTATGTAGCCCAGGTGAGCCTCAAACTCATGGCAATCCTCCTGCCTCTGCCTCCAGAGAGATAGGATTACAGGTGTGAGCCACTATGCCCAGCTGAAGAGCTTATTTTCATCATAAAACATATTAACAAAATGAAATACAATAAAATCTGTAGACAGTGAAGTATGATTGAAGTTTTTTTTTGTTCTGATAAAGTTCAGTTAACATATGATCAACTATCACAGGCTGTATCCAATAACATAGTGGAAATGGTCAATATTGTGTCTACCTCTCATAATCACTCAAGTTATTTTTCCATGGTTATTGTCCAAAATTATCATTGCTCAGTATGATAGCTTTCAGCCACATATGACTCTGGTTTACATTTAAACTAGGCTAAAAGTAAATAAAATGTTTAATTAATCCTGCATTTGCAAGCTACAGGCAGTTGGTAGTTCCTGTGCTGGATAGTACAGATGTAGAAACTCTTATTTACCTTTTCATCACTGCAGAGAACATACTTGGAAGGAACTGATTTAGAAGGATGCTCTTAGGCAAGCTTTCATAGCAGTCTGACAACAGAGGGCTGGCGGTGCGCTCAGAGGTAGTGTACTTGCCTACCACGTGTGAGGTCACTGGTTCAAAATACTGAACAACTGCTAGTTCCTTGGAGAGGGTTTGGAGGACAGACATTTTGCTCTGCTGAGCAATTCAGATCCATAGATTTTAAGAACAAAGTAAATAGTGCAGTTTGAAACACCGAAGAGGCTGACCTTCCAAACTGACCCCTCACACTCACATGGAAGGTAAACTAAAGATCCACATCTAGTTAGTGTGAGAAATTGCCCTTGACAATAGATCTGAGCCTGTTCCAACAAAAAGAGTACATAAAGTGCTATATCTGTTTTTTTTTTTCTGAATTACTTCCCAAGATTTATTCTTTTCCTTTTGTTTAAATGGTAACTTCTTCAGTCAAGAGAACCCTCTAGAATAAGAAGGAGGTATACAGAGACCAATTCAATGAAAACCTCATTCCTGTCTGCCATTGGCCTAAAGGTCAAAGACATGCATTATTGACTTTGTGGTCACTGTTCCTGGTAACTTTCCTTCTTGCCAAGCTCTTCTCCTTTGACTGGGAGCTAAGGGAAATCCCACCATGAATCTCCAGCTCTGAAGAAACTCTCATAATGAACTACAGCTACATCAACAGCCCAAGTTTCTTTCTTGATTTTGTTCTTAAATGCACAACCAAAGTAAAAGAATCTTTGAAATAAACATTGCATTTGGATAACTGGGAAACCTCTCTTTTCCTTCATCTGCAGAAGTCAGTCTTCTCTTGTCAGCAATGAGAGACAGCTGGAGGAAAGGAGACCTACCTGGAGTTCTAGATTCCTTCAATTAAGGGCTAGTAGGGGAGTGCATGCAGAAATTCTGAGTTCTCTATGTTCTTAACCATTATTTTAAAATAAAAACATCAGGGATGAACAGAAAACAACTAGTGACTAAATATTAAATATGAACACATTTCCAATTTGAAGTGTACAACAAAGTCAGAGAGTTTTATACCTTTTGTCTGTGTGTGTGTGTGTGTGTGTGTGTGTGTGTGTGTATGCATGTATATAGGGAAAGTTAACACTGATGAGTATTTGCATATGCTGGATTTTCCTACATGAGGTTGCAATTGCAGTAAAATAAAAGGCAAGGGAATCATGACTGGACCTTGAGGTATGGCAGTCCACTATGGTCAATGGGATGGATATCTAGTATTTAATATTTACTCCTAGAAGATGAAATAATTAAAATAAGGAAATGAAAGGCCCAGGCAAGGCCAACACATTTTTTAAAGCCCTGGCTTCATATTTATCACATGAACAAAAATCTGTTCCCACTGACAGAAATTCATTTCACCCACAAAACCCATATTTCCCCGGCTTGCTTTCCATTCAGACAAGCCCCATAAGATAAATGTGTTCCCCGATTCACCAGCAGTAAAGAAGATAAAGGCTTGGAAACTCCACAAGTACATTCTCCTAATTATTGTAACTGGCATTTTTTCTTATTTGGCAAACCATCTATTCAGATTATACTATAGCCCAGAACTCTTTTATTTGAAGATTACCAGTGTAGGGTGGAAAGGTAGCTCTATTGTGTGATTTCCACAGCTTTAATAGCCTAAAGAGAAGCACTGAAAGAGATCCCAGTATTTGCCTGCGAGTGATTTTTGTTAGGAAGAAACTAAAAATACCCAAAGCCGTCATTCTCCCTGCCCTCTCCCTTCAAGTCAGCTGGAGACCTGTTCTATTTAAACAGCCCAAACCGTGTGTCAAAAGTTGCCTGTTATTACCTTCACGTCCCAGCATTCCCTAAGATCTAAATAAACAAACGAGTCCAGCCGATGTGTCAGGAGTCCCCAGCTCTGCTTAGCATTAGGAATATATTTACCCATTTAATAACTGTTATTTATCCAGACATTTAATTGCACCATTGTAAATACACAGGGAAACCCTTGGGGGAAGGTAGCTCAGTTGCTGAGATGAGACAGATATTTAAAACTCTGTTTCTACAACCAGTCTCTTTCCCCCAGAGCGAGGGTGGGAGGGGGAGCTGCTTTACAGGTGGTGTGAACTCTCCAGGAAGCCCCGCCCCCTGGGCATGCTCCTTTTCACAAAGGACACAACGTGATGGTAAAGGAATGAGTGAACAAATAGGGGAAAAGC
>PVIR01013060.1:0-43129 GCA_004026965.1 Petromus typicus | reverse complement strand
ATGATTGCACTCCATAATGGGGATTTGTACCAGTATAAGACACAACTTAATTCTCATTTTTTCCCATAGCCCTACCCACCCTACCACCCCCCCATATACATAAAATTTGTTTCCTTACTTTTTTGTTACAATCTCAACATTGTCCCCTTTCACCTTATTTTACATTGAGCATTTTCTATTTCACAATATATAACATACTGTGGTTCTTCCCGGGGTGCTTTTGAAAGTGATAAAAGTAATGGGTAGGTGTGCTCAAAGCAAGGAGGAGTATTTTGACGTGGACTGATAGTAGTGTGTCTTATACTGTAAAAACTGTCTCAGCACATACCTTGTTGAT
Source organism: Petromus typicus (assembly GCA_004026965.1). NCBI lineage: Eukaryota > Metazoa > Chordata > Mammalia > Rodentia > Petromuridae > Petromus > Petromus typicus. Next base: position 42,792 of record PVIR01013060.1, on the reverse strand, counting down.
CAGCCCTTGTAAGAGTGAAACATTGTAAAAATAGAAGAGCTAGGAAAGTATGATGCTAAAGATGGATGCAGTGTCAATGCCATTCTCATAGAAGCAAGAAAGTGTGATTAAAACACAGGACACAAGGGATGACTTTCAAGTGTCTGAGGATTACTGCAGCGTCTGAGCTCGGGCATCTACTGGTGCCCTCCTCTGGGGCCCCGGAGAATGTCCCCCAGCCAGGTGCCTGGGGTGCGGTGCTCTGTCGGGAAGCCATTGGCCCAGAGAGCTTCCGCCCCACTTCCGCCCTTGCTGTCCAGTCTCCTGGGGAGGAGCTGGGGACTCCGCACAGGTCTGAGGTCAGCATCCCACGCAGAGCAGGGAGGGGCCGGAGGGTGGCGAACTCCATCCGCAGGAGTGAGAGACTCAGCGTGACCGTGGGAGGAGGGCGTGGGAGTCCTCACAGCCACTCCGTAAGGGAACGACCGCGGAACTGAGAGCTGGCAGGGCCCGGTGGGAGCTTTACTACCAGGAATTTAACTCGTGGTTTTTGTAAAAAGACTAGAAATTCTGCTAATCTTCAGCTAATTTTCTAACTCTGAAAATTTAAGGGCAGCCATCAAGACACTGTACCGTATTCAGCCCTTCTGCTCATAAAAGAAAGTAGAGAGAGCTCAAGAAATGAGCCTAGAGGAGAGAGACAAACGTGCCAAGTGGAAAATACCAACATGGTGAAAAGAAGTCTGAGGAAACCGTTTCTCACAGTGAACTCAAGTGTCTCCTCCAATGAGGCAAAGGAACTGAAGTCATCATAAATAAAATCTCCTTATGTTCTCTCAGAAACTTAAACCATTTATGGTAGTGACGATAATGCAGGACTTTACCGCACGTACACGTGAGCTTCAGTCCAAAACAACAAGGCAAACCCAAACCAGTGCTCGCGCTGAGTCTTGGACGGCCCAGCCCTGGCTTCGCCTCTGGAAGTGTGAGGTGTAGGACGGCACCCCAGCAGCCAACCTGGATGTGAGGGGGACCTGAGCGGAGGACACAGAAAGCCAGGAGGAACCCAGCCCTGCTGCGCCCGGAAATGCCGCCCCAGGCCTGCGCTGCTGCCTTCTGACTCTGAGCAAAGAAGCTCAGGCTCAGCCTGTTGTTTGCACACAAGCCGAGTCCCCGTGGGTATTAGGAAATAAATCTTACCATGAAAATTAGGTTTCCATGTAGAAATAAATTGAGTTAGAACTCTGCATTGCAGTATAAAAAATTAAATCCTAGATGGTTAAAAACTCATACCTGTGGAATATAAATAATTGAATCTTAGAGACTGTGGTGTATAGGAAGTGAATATTGCATTAAGATACAAAAGGAAAATACAGTGTATAAAGGAAAAACCCCTTGTAAGATTTCTATGTAAGATGTAATAAAGACCCAAAAGATGAGTTTGGTTTCCAGATAAACACAACTCAAAATCAATAAGACAACAATGAGAAAGAGCTGAGAACAGATCTGTAAACTGTGATGATAAGAATCTTTGGAATCCACGTGCAACTGTAATTATTTTCAAGAATTGCAAAACAATACAAAAAGAAAGCCAAGGCCCACTTATTATTTCAAGTAAATAAAAAGAAGGAAAGAAAGAGCCAGGGAGGGCAAGTGACAATGTGCTGGCCTGTTCCGGTTGCCATATTCAACTCCCATGAGTGGGATAAGTTGCAAACCAAGCGACTCAGAGCTCTTCGAGACCAGAGTCTGGACCAGGCCGCGTCCCTGGGGTGGGCAGGAGCCTGAGTCGCCTAAGGCACAACGAGTGCCCCGCTTCTGACCAGTCACTGTCGGGTAGTTCCACCACCTGGAAGCGGGGCTCCAAGTAAGAAAGGAGAGCCTGTGAACCTCGCACCCTGCACAGCTGCTCTGCGGGGCCTGCGAGAGCCGTGGTGTGCACAGCTGGCGGTGAGCCTGAACGGGCATCTGCTCTGCAGAAACGCTGACCAGTCTGTTTGTAATTGTACACGTGCAGACAGACAAACTGCTTCTGGTTACGTGGAAAAGGGAAGCCTTGGTGGACTTTGTACAAAGAAACCTGAACGTGTAAATACATGAAATCCATGTTGTCAAAGACCAGAAAACAGCCCAAATGGTGGTGTCGAGAGTTGAGCAGACAAATTAATTGTGGCACGTTCATGTATTAATGTCAACGTAGAGAAACAGCAAAAGTCATAAGCGAGTACAAAATACAAGAGCAGCACGTGGCACGGTGCAGTCCATTTCTTTTGCTGCATAACAAACCTTACAGCACTGCGAAGTGTCAGAAACGGCGCTTCTGGCATCTCGTTGGTCCTCCGCTCCCGCCTCCAGTGCAGACCCTGCCTCCTTTCCGTACTTCAGAGTGGAAGCTGTGGCACAGACATCAGAATGGCCTGTCGTCCTCACGGTAGGAGGGAGCTGGATTTCTCCAATTGTGATTTTTCCATGGAGATTAGCTTTCGGCTGCACTGAGATGTAGTCGAAATAGTCTTTTCATTGTAATATGGTTTCCAATGGGGAAAGCCAGTTTGGAGACAGGACCAAGAACTGTCCGTGATACTGTGTCTGTGAAAAAGAGTCTGCAATAAAAATAATAAGAACAGGGACATCACTGGGACCTGAGTCCGCGCACACTGTGGAGTGTCTGTGCGGAGCGGAGACAGGAGCCGGGACTGGGGCTGTGGGCCGACACCCACTGCGCGGGCTGCACTAGCAACAGGTCAAAGGGCCCTTGAGTCCGTATGAAAGTCTGTGTAGTTACAGAGCAGGCTTATGAAGTACGATCAGAAGCAGAGGGCCAAAGGCCACCTGCAGGATGGTGGGCTGAAGAATCCAACGTGGTCGGCCGAGCCCTGGAGAGCAGGACAGAGTAGAGGCCAAAGGTCAAAGGTGTGGAAGCTCCCAGAGTCCGCATCAGAAAGCCGAAGTCTGTGCTGGAAGGAGACGCCAGACACCAACGGCCAGGGACAGTGATGAAGACGGGAGGTCCTCCACAAAGGCGTCCTTCCTCTCTCCTTTCTATTCCCTCCAGGCTACAAGCCTGTTGGTTGGCGCCTCCCACGTCCCCGGTGTCTTCTCTTAGGTTTTCTGGCCTGCAGGTCAATCACCTACCGACACGCCCGGCACTGCCTAGTGTACCACAGCCGGCGGTGCCCACCCAAGTCTGTTGAGCAGCCTCCTGTTCCCCGTGAGCTGTGTCCGCAGCGTTCTTCCTCTGAGCAGTCAGGCTGATGGCAGGTGCCGTGTTCCCTGCCCAGGAGCAGGCATGTTGTGGATTCCACATTTTTTTCAGATTTTGGAATATGTGCAAATACATAACAAACTATCCAGTCTAAACAAGAAGTTTACTCACATTCCATACACAATTTATACTCGGGGTCCAAAGGTAATTATGTACAATCATTTTAGCAATTTTGCGCATGAAACAAACTTTAGTGGTATGGAATTTTCTGCTTGTGGCATACACTGGAGCTCGAAAAGTCCGAAGCTGGGCACGGTACCACAGGCCTATGATTCCAGCACTGTGGGAGGCTGAGGCAGGAGCGCTGCAGGTTTCATTCTAGCTCGAGTGACTTAGCAAGATCCTGCCTTGCTAAGCAAAAGAATACAACCTGCTGACATTATAGCCCTTCTTGGGTAGATTCAATCCCTAGTATAAAAAATAAAAAACTTTCTTGTGATTCTAGAGTATCTTTCCAGCTCAGATTTTCAGATTGGAGAGGTTCCGTTTGTAATCCTGCTTTATGAGGGAGTGCTTGACATAGGAGAGTTACTGTGTCTTACTCATGTCTCGTCCCTGCAACAATGCAGGTGCACCCGCAGTCACTGTCGGTTGTTAGCAATAATGTTGTTATTCCTCTGCGCGTCTCTCCTCCCACAGACCCCAAGGTCCACATGGAGTGAGAGCAGCCCCGGTTTCTTACCACAGTGCTCTGGGCATTGGTCTGCGCGCATCTTTCAGATGTGGATGCTCAATAAGTAGTTGCTACAGTGACATAGGAGAAACCCGGATTGCATTTTGCTGACATATGTTCTGTACTATGAATACCAATTTGTAATACTTACAGAAAACCATTTGATATTGTGTATCAGGTACCAAAAAGGCTCACAGTTTGCTTTGGTTTAGGGATTGTAGTCTAGAAGCTTATCCTAAGGGAAAGATCCTATATGTAACTTTGAATTTATAAGGCAGATTGCTTCATCTACTTTAAGACCATGGTAAGGAGCTATTCTTTAAGAGTTACAAATTGAGCTGCATGTGGTGGCAGTGTCTGTAATGTCAGCACTTGGGAGGCTGAGGCAGGAGGATTGCCACAAATTCAAGCCCACCCTGGCTTACATAGTTTAAGGCTGAACTACCTAGTGAGAACCTATCTCAAAAACAGAAACAAAAAAAAAAAAAGGGAAGGAAGAAAGGAAGGAAGGAAGGTGGAGGAGGAAAAAAACAGAAGAAAGAAAAGTGACACAGGTTGAATTAGCCCTGTTCAGAGGGAAGGAAATGGAAATGTATTCTCCAAGATAATTTAAACACACTGGCAGTTTCCCCTTGTGAGGAACAGCTGCGATTGGCTCGGTGGATAAACCTTTCAGTTAAAGGACCTGATTTCAGCCGCAGCAGAGCACAAACAGCTGTGCTCCGTGATCTCAGCACTCTGAGAGGCTGAGGCAGGAGGATCATAAATTCAGGCTCAGCCTGGGCAACTCAGGAACTGTGAGAATCTGTCTCAAAATAAAATAGGAAGGACTGGAGATAGAGCTCAGCGCAAAGGGCCTGGGCGTCATCTCCAGTTTACCACAAACAAGGCCCACATTTTGCTTTTCCTGCTGGCCACTTTCTGGGTGCCAAGTGTGGGTACGTTCCTTAATATCAGGAAGCCTCAGTTTCCCTTCTCCAAAATGCAGAAACAGCACTTGTCTCGCAGTTCTGAAAGTGAGTGGCCAGACGTAAAATCTGTTGCAAGGCCGCAGCCTTTTATATAAACACACTTCTCGGGTGGGCTCAGAGATCCGCTTTCCGCATGCTTCACGTCTCTTGAGCCTTTCAGTTAAATACTCAGCCAGGGCCAGTCTGTGAGTCGGAGCAGAAGCAGCGCAGGGAGGAGGCTCGGGGCTGGAGTCTCCTGGAGATCCTTAGCCCCCAGTTTTGCTTGGCATTTTATCCTATTTCAGGAACTTCCCTCCTCCTCCCTCGCTCCCTGACAGCCCATGTCTGTATTCCATCATTACCTGTCAACACAGTTTTATTTGGGAAGAATAAATACGGCATAATTAGCTTGGCAACGATCCTCTTAATTACAGCTGTAGAGTCGCTTCACCGCTCAGCCTTCACATCTCTCAAGAAGATGACACAACCTGCCAAGAGGACTTGAAACGCAAAGTCTAAATTTATCTGTGATCCTTCTGATGTACAGGCACAGCTGTGGCTTTGCCCAGGTTCCCGAGGCAGGTCTTCGGGGTTCAGGCACTGTCAGCCCCTGTGGCTCCTCGGGAACGGGTCAGGTTGTGCCCTCCAGAGCTAGAGCGCGCACTTCCGGGAGCAGGAGGAAGGGTGTGCAGGGAGCGGCCGCCAGGTCCTGCCCACCGGGTCCAGAACTCCCTCTGTTGGTTGGCTCGCCCTGGAGGCGTCCTGTCTTGTTTATTACGGTTGAAGCCCCGCCCCGTGGGTGGACCAAATCCGGACTGTGTACACTGTGATCTACATGGGAAAGGATTCAAGGAGTCCTGACCTGGAGTCAAACACTCGGCATCACGTTCTGACCTTCACTCCTGAGGCATCTGCTGTGTCATTTAAGATTTCTTCATTGTTAAGAATGGTGGGCGTCCTTCAAAGTGCAATCTTCGATTCCTTGCCCCTCCTAGTGAGCGCCTGCCTTTCCGCCTTCATATTTTCTGCCCTTGAGCATAGAGCAACATTTCTGTGTGTGGGGAGAGAACTATGCTCTACTGTTGAACCCAGGGTGTTCACTCAGCTACATTCCCAGCTCTCTCTGTTTGATACAGGCAGACCATTCCAGGGTCAAACTCCTCCTGCCTCAGCTTCCCAGAGCACTGGGATCACAGGTGCACACCACCACGCCTGCCTCACGTCTCCCGTATTTTCTTTTGTCACTGGCTAGCTTCTTCTGAATCTCTCTCAGCTCACTCACTCCATCTTCACATGGGTCTCCTTTGCTCATTTGCATCCGTTGCCTTCTTAGTATTGATTAGTATATTTCCCACTTGAGAAATTTCCACTTGATTCTTTAGTTTCCAATTCTGTCTAAATTCTTAATTGTGTCCTTTACCTTCTTGAATATATTGAGCAAATTTAATTTAAATTCTGTGTCAAGTTTTTCCAGCATGCGGAGCAATTGTTTTATTCTCTTACTCTGGCTGTCTGGTCTCATGCATTTATTAATTCTTCATTAGCTGGATCTTCTTTGCAAGAGTGTACAGGAATAATGTGGGAATAAAGATGATGTCATCTTACCCAGAGAGGGTTCCTCCAGGCACACAGGGTCTGTAGACTGTTGTGGAGAATCATTTGGGCAAACTGAGTGTTTCTGCCTGAGACAGTCCTCCCCACCTGTGTTTTAGTTCTGGGAGTAAAGGGAGTTTGGCATTTCCTGGTCCTGAGCCAAACTGGTGGCATTCACATGAACCTTTGTCCCAGCTCCAGACTATAAGGTCCTGAACTAGTTTTGTGATTAAATCTCCTCCTCCTGGAGTACAGTGTGTCTTGCTCTTCAGTTTTGACTTCCTTTTAATATTTATTATTTTACACAAGCCGTCTGCCAACTCTGCGAATTTCATTCTGAGAATTTTAACTGCAGTCACTCTGGTGAGTGGCTACTTCTCTCAGATCCCACTCTGGGTACTTCTTTTCAAACCTTGGGAAGTAATTTGGTTTCCTGGTATCGAGACTTAGCTTCAGCAGCCCCAGCGGATGATCATCGAGTTCCCGGGTACCTCTGCGCCCTTCGCCTCGTGTCTCATGCCCACCGATTTCAGGTATAAAGAAAGCAGTGAAGGTGAGGGCATCATTTCTAGTTCTTGATTTTTGCTGACTTGTGTCTCATCACTGAGAAGAACACTCGCATTAAGTTTCTAAAGTAGAGGTTCGGGAGGGGAGGACAAGAGGAAGAGTAGAGAGCAGAGATGTGTCGCGCACTTGTGCCGACTCCGCGGTGAGTGTGGTTGTGGTGCGTGGTGGACCTGAGTGAGGACGAGAATGCGCTTGCCTCCACCACATTTGACTAAGGGAGTCTGTTAAACTGTATCAGGTGTCATCCCTTTGTATGATGGTTTTCATTTTATAAACATTCGTAGAAAATGTTTGGGTCAGTTTCCTAATATTGAACCACACTTGGGTTTCTCCGTAGGCCATTCTGTATTTTTGATACGCAGTGCTGCCTTCAGTATCTATTCACCTTGATTATTTATGTATTTGTGTTTTTGTGATACTAAGGATTGAACCAGTTGCCTTCAACAGGGTTACAGTCTCAGCGCATTTTTACTTTATATTTTGAGACAGGGTCTCCTAAGTTGCTAGCTAAATTCCCCAGGCTGGCCTTGAGCTCGCAATCCTCTTGCCTCACTGCCTTCCTTTAAATTGTATGTCTGTCTTTATAGAGAATGTAGGTTTCTCCTATCTTACAATCTCTTTCAGTTTTGGCATTAAAATTGTTCTGCCTTCATTATAGCACTGGCTCTGAGCCCCATCATCGCAAAAATTAAAACAAAGCAAGGAAGGGACGGAGGGAGGAAGGAAGGAGGAGGAAAAGGAGGAAATGAGCAATGATCACGAAGGTCTCTGAAGGAGGGTCAGTCCTTCCTCCTGTTTACTGCCCTTGGGTTGGCTGCACACAGTCAAGCGGCCTCTGAAAGGGAAGTGGAAATATTCCAGCGACACACAACTCGGTTTCGACCTCCGGCTCTTCCGAGTAGCATGATGAACTCTCTCTGCGTCCTGCCGGCCAGATGGATCGGCACGAGTCTACTATGCCTGTCCCCCACACCGCGGCCGCTCCGTCCGCCTCTCAGTGGACATCGGTTATCGGACCGACTGCTTGGTCAGTGTGACTGTTGAGAACCCTGGCACTTCCGTTCGAGTTACTCCGTGTTGGCTGTTGTGACCCCAAAGTGCAGGAGTACGATGCCAGAAGTTTAATTACGGTGCGCGGATATCATTCAGTCCCTGCGTGGATCGCTTACGTTAACTTATAAATTAAACTGTGCCAGGGTGTGCTTGCAGAGGAAAGCACTGTCCCCGAGGTTGGGCACTAACTGTGGTCTCAGACATCCAGTAAGTCTGGGGCCATTTGCGGGTGAGTGCGGGCTGCTGCGCGTCCAACTCTGGTGTCCGCTTGTCTGACTCTTCCCCGTGTGTGTTGTGGCGATGATCTGTTCAGTGGAATCTGTCCTCCGAGTTCCGCTTCTCAGCTGCAGCTCGTGCAGGCTGCCGGGCTGAGATGCAATGCGCCTGGGCGGAGGAGGACAGCTAGGGTGCCTTGGCCCTGGTGTCCCTATTCTTTGGTTGCGTTTGTGGAGCTGAGAGCTCCGTCCACAGGTGCTGCTTGGCGAATGCTCCACCCCCATCCCGGAGCTTGCGGAATGGGAGAAACACAACAGAACAGTCCAAAATGCCATCTGGGAAGTCTGGAGTAAGAGACTTGGTGGAAAGTTAGGAGGGGAGGGTCGGAGAGAGGAGGGGAGAGGAGAAGAGGGGAGGAGAGGAGTGAAAGCGAGAGAGAAAGAGCTAACTCAGCCTGACCTGCCTACCTCCAGCCGTGTCCGAGACCTTCCTTTGGCCTCCTTTGGCTTTGCTTGTTCACCTGTCTCCAGGCATAATGAGGAGGAGCCTGACTCAGTCACTCTCCTTGTCAGAGCCTGAATCTTAGGAGGAGTTCATGCGGGCTCACAGTGTGTAGAGCTTCAGTCCACAGCCGGCCCCAAGGCTGGGCGGCAGGGCAGTACAAGGCCGAGGAGCAGCGGGAGAGAGCTGTACCTGACATGGCCCGGAAGAAGCGCAGACCAGGAGAAGGCAGATAGACCGACTCAGGCCCCGCCCCCAGGAACCCACCTCTTCCAATCAGACGGCACCGCTTGCAGGGGCTTTGGCTAAGTGGACGAGCCCATTGGCGGAGTGTAGCACCACTAACCAATCACTTTCCACAAGCCCTGCCAATGAGCAGTTGAGGCTTTCTGGGGTGTCTGGATGTTAACCAGCAGGCAGTCCCCAGATCTGTGCCATCAATTTCACAAAAATGGACCACAGAGTCCTTGAGATGCACATAGTTCCTGCCCATCATATCTGCTTGTCTCAAACAAATCACAATATTATTTCAGAGTACACTTCCTTTGTCTAACAGTATTTGGTTTGGGTAGACTTCTGGTAGCATGACTAGATGGAGACATTTGCCCGGCAGTTTCTCATTTGGAAACACTGAACTTGTGTTCCTATGGCAGGAACATTGAATGCCATAATGTGTGTGGATTTTTGTGTCATTAAGCAAGTGTATTTCCAAAGTTGAACTTACCTGTATGTTTATAAAGGATGCATAAATATGAAGATAAAACTCTCTTCTGTGTGTTATAGTCACTCTCCAATTAATTGAGTAAAATGTTTTTTTTCTCTGTTTAAACTTGCCAGGAAATAAGTTATATTTTCGTATCATTTTATGAGCTTGAGAGAAAATGAGAAAGAGCTTTTGGGTAAACATCCAAGTGCCATCTGCTTGCTTAACGGTGGCACACAGACTTTGTTCTATTTCAGAAATAATTTAAAACAAAATGATTGTGTATAAATATTTAAGAACAGATTTACATGTGTGGTAAATCTGGAGAGCAAGCTGGGGACATGATCAATATTTGCTCTGTATTTAATTAATTTAACAGAAAACAAAAGTGATGGCGTTACCCTGTCTTTTCCTACGTGGACATTATCCAAAGTTTGGAGAAGTGATTTCTTAGGAATGAAAGGAAAGATTCTTGCATACTTATTTCTCTTTGCTCTGCTAAACCTGGCCTCACTAATAACTTCCACTCATGTCATGGGGTAATAAGAAGCAAATTAGAAAAGAAGAAAGTGCGCCATATTGGGCTGTAACGCTCTCCAGTATCCTCACTTTTCTGTCTTCTCGCCTAGTGTTTTTCTGTACACATTGTGTAATTTCAGGCTGTCAGTATAAAAGGAAGGAGAAGCTGACAGAGAGAGGAAGAGAGAGGAAGAGAGAAGCAGCCGTACGTGCCGCTCCCCGGGAAGCGTTCCGCTTTCACACCTCAGTTTCCACGGAATGTGTGAATTCCTCTCTAACGCCACACAAGAGACCCAGCAAAACAATTTTACTAAAATGAATCTCATTCTCTACTTCTGTTCCTAAAAGAAAATTATAGCAATTTATAAACCTCATCTCTTTTTGTTTGTGTGTTTGAATTTTCTTGTGCCTTCAACTCTGCGCACCAGAAACCCGCTCAGAGTCTGCAGGCCTCCTCGGCAGCCTTCCTGTGGTCACTGCGGGGTCCCCGGCCCTTTGTCACCTGCACTGGCATTTCAGACCTTCCACATCCCCAGAGTCAAGGGAGCCAGAGCAGGGCTGCGGGGAGCTTCATACACCTCGGCAACAAGGGGGAGGCTTGGAGCGCTGACAGCACGGCAGGTAGCTATGGCCCCCGGAAAGACATACAAAGGGAAGCTGTCCCTGACAGTGAGACCCGTCCAGAGAGACCTGCTGAGAAGGCCTTGGGCATTTTCCTGGGGCTGGGACAAAATGTCTAGCACTACCACTCAGAAGAGGAGGAGAGGCTATTTTGGCTCACGGGTTTAGTACATAGTGACCACCTCCATCCAGGTGATGCCTATATCACACCACTGACTGAATCTACTAATTCAGGACCGGTTACCTTCTACCACATGAGATGTTTGGGGGATTCTCCATCTGAACCACAGCACAGAGCAGTAGCCAGAATCGGAGCACCCGGGGCCATTGCCGTGGGAGAGCAACCTCGTGAGCAAGCTGCACTGTGGATTATTATTATTAATAACGGGGACAGTTTCCACGTGGAGATGGTCTACATCATTAATGAGTTTACCAAGACATAGGATGTATTTTGGAAAAAAGCATGATTCATGTTCTCAAAATTAATATTTAAAAAGTAATGTATGTATAGAATTTGAGTTAGAATAACCTAGAAAGATTAGAAAAAGGAAGCTTATGAGAAAATTAAGATTATGTTAGTGTTTAAAAATTACAGCGTGAATTATAAGCAGCACATAAGAAGATGAGGCGTTTCCTTCCAGCGTCTGAGCGTGAAATCTCATGTTTCTGTAGTTGCATATCCGAAAACAGACATCACAGGTGTCTAATTGAAGAGCAGTCGTCAGTGAGGCTCAGGGTAGAGCCTACTTCACACTGGGACCTCTGCGGAGCAGTCCCGCTGGCCCTGGGTTTGGCCTCCGCCTTCTAAGAGGGCAAAGAGAGAAAAGGAAGTGGGGCGCTGAGACCCTGCAGGGCGGGAGCGGCCACACCGGAGCCAGTCCGGGGGGAGCAGTGGAGACCTGCCAGGGAGAGTCAGACCCAGGCCTGAGGGGAAGAAGAGCCTTTGGAGCCGAGGTGTCGGGCATCCTCGAGGGCTCGGGAGGGAGGGCCATCCAGGCCACATGCCAAGAAGCCCCTGTCCACCCTTGCAGGAGAGAGGCAAGGACAGCATGCGGGAGGGCAGCAGGAGACAGGGGACAGTTGGGGCAACAAGAGCCCTGTGCCAGGCTCTGTGGACATTGGTGAAAGTCCAGGGCAAGCTGCCTCAGACTATGATTTATTACAGACATTTCCTCTTCTAAGAAAGAGCAACAATAAATGAATATGACTCCACGAGAGGGAAAAACAAGGGAAATGTTAAAACTAGAAAATAAATCAGAAAATAGAGAAAGTTGATAAAACTTTACATCAGTTTTCTTGACCAAATCAATAAAATAATGGCAGTTGATCAGTCAGGTAAAGGTAACTACCAATGGCATCAACTTATAAAATTATATTTTATATCTTAAAGAGGATATTGTGGTTAGGGACATAAAATTAACATTATAGAAGTTAACTTCTATAGTTACTTTTTACTGATTAAATATTAAAATCTCAATTAAGTGGACTGTTTTCTGGGTTTACCTAAAGTGTCTCAAAAGGAGCAGAGAAATGGAGTGTTCTAAGAAGCACATAAAAATTGAAGTATTTCCTAAATAATTTAGTTTCAAAAAAGTTTTAATAGAAATGTTGCAAGCTTTTGAGACATTCATAGTATATCATATTGGCACATAAAAGGAGAGGAGGTTTCTTAAAATGAGATTAACTCTAAACTATAACTTTAAAAAATAGCTCTGAAAAGAAAACTGGGAACATTCTATTTCTTGATAAAAGATGGTAAGTTAGCTTTATCAAAATACAGTCTGAAAAGTCTATATACCATAATAATTAGAATTTTTCTAATAATTTTAAATAAATATTTCAACTCAATCTCATAATAAAAGTAAACAGCATTTTTTTTAAAGGAAAGTAGCACTTTTCCTTATTTTGTTCTGGAAGTTCTACCTCAACCATTTGGACAGAGATGATGACTATCGAAGACTCAGGAAGGGTCACAAGCGTTTGGGAGGCGTCACCATCAGTGACTAACATTCAGTGTGATCCAGTCACTGACTGACCTACGGGTTCACTTGAGGGCCTGGGCCCTAGCACCAGGCAGACTCCATGTTGAGGAGCCGTGGAATGCCGGAGCCTGCAGCAGACGAGGAAGAGAAGAGTCTGTGGTACTCTGATTTGGATCGGTTTCTCCCAAACGCCTGTGTGTCAAAGGCTCAGTCTCCAGCCGGATGTTATGGGGAGTCAGCAGGACCTGTAAGAAGTGAAGATTCCTGGAGGCCACTGAGGGCAGCCACCCAGGGGATGCTGGGAATCTGCCACTTCCTCTTCCTGTCTCTCCGCTCCCCTCCTTGGCCACCAGGAAATGATCACCTTGCTCCCCCCAGAGCTCCCTGCTATGTTGTGCTGCCCCGCAACAGGGGGCACACACAGAAACCTCTGAAGTGCTGAGCCAGAATAAACCTTCCCCCCACCATCCTGTGATCACAGGCACTTGGTCACAGAGGCAGGGAGAGTGAGGGGACCTCCCCTGCCCGCGGTGGGAAGGTTGTGTGCAGGAGTCGGGAGGGGAGAGGTCCATGTGGGAATCTCCTCTGGGAGCTGGGTGGGGTCTCAGCTCCACACCGAGAGGGTGACAAGGATCCCTGTGCCACGTCGGGCGCCGGAGGACACTCTGGCACGCCACCCCTCCCACTCTACTCACTGCAGTTATTTGTGTGGCTTTCCATCACTTTTAGTAAAATCTTCAAATCTTCAGCTCAGGCATAAATACATTTCTATTTGAATATGCAAAATTCACCCCATGGGCCTGACCTCAACAATGCTAATTAAGCCTTTTACACTTTCTAAGCCATAATCTAATAATTGTCTTATGCCACTAGAAGTAATTAAAAAATGATATGACAATTAAAAAATTAAATGCTTCATTGGTATGTTTTTCTGGCATATTAAAGTTTAAATGTCTTTTTCATTATGTTTTTTATTTTATCACTATAAAATGCTCCTATAGAGGCTTCAATTAGTCTACGAATATCATATTATGATATAATGTTCTAAAAGAAATTATGCATACTTAAAACTCATCTATTTATAGACTTTCAGGATTTTCATTTTCTTATGTTTCTCTGTACCACATTTTGGTACTTTTTGTCTTTTAAGAAAAAACATTTAGGCTTCAATAAATAGAAAAATATATAAAGTACAAATGTAGGACAAACCTGATAAGACTTCTGTCCTACTTTACAAATCTTTTTATAAGTAGTATCTTTTTTTCTTCACTTTTGACTTCTTTGCTTTTACCTGTGTTTCTGTGTTTATCTTTATTCTTGAAGAATTTTAAGCGATCTTTGAGGGAAATTTATTTCAAAACCATTCCCATCCTTCTCTGATGTCTTCACACCCAGACATTAGATCTGAGTTACAAAACCCTTTATCAACAAGAATTAATCAACGGGTGTTTTAATTTTGGGAATCTTTTACCGTGTGGACCTTGACTTCCCTCTCATCGCAGTGATTGAGAAGAAAGTTTAACGTGTGGATCAGCTCTGACGTCCTTACCTGTCGGGCTTTGCATGAAATCTTAGCAGTTCATCAGCACAGGTTTGGACTGAGAACATCTCCGTCATCGGGAAGGTTTGTAAACCATTTGTTTCATGCTGCCCATTTGTTTGTTACCTCATTGACTTAATAAAGACGTTGACACCACTGAAGCTAACTTTAGATGTGGCTGGGGCCGATACCCTGACCTGATCTCACTCTCTGAGATCATCCAGGCTTCCCTGAACTTCAGCTCCTTCAAATCTCAGCACGCTGTCCGGCCGAGAGCGGCTCGGAAGTACGTCCCAGATGGACAGATGGACAAACGGAGGGGTGGATGAGGGATGGATGGTAGATGGATGGGTGAACGGGTAGACTTGGCCAGGGACAACCCACCCAGCAGGGCAGAGGGGAGTAGGAGCACCCAGAACGTGCTGATGGGCCGTGTGCCACCTGTGGTTGTCTGGATGCTGAGGTTAGGGGGAGCAGACGCAGGCAGGAAGTTTGCCTATTTCTGCTGTGTGTGTTACGAACGACTCTTCCTTCACTTTTGAGTCATGCTACACCACTTTCTATTGATAATGTTGGTTGATTAAATATAATAATGGGAGTTGGAAAGGACCATATTTTGGAGTTTTCCATTTTCCAGGAAGTTTTTCATTTTTCTAATTAAGTTTCTATTTGGAAAGTTAAATTTGATGAAATTTCATTGTACCCAATAAAACTAGGCCTGCCGGAATCAGAGGTATAAGTGAAGCAAACTGTCAGGCCCAGTGCATTCCACACAACCAGGAAGCGTGCGGGAGGTGGGAGAGTGGAGGGAGGGACGCGGGAGGGGTCAAAAGGGACAGCAAAGTGAGGAGCAGGATATGAAAAGGAGTCAGATGAGGATGGAGCCCTGAGAGCTGGACACTAACATATCAAAGGAGAAAAGAAGAAGCAGCAACAAAATTACTGTCTACACAGAATTCTGAGGGACAAAGAACTCCTATCCCTTCAGACTTGCCATGCTCTTCCGGAAGGGGAAACTTGGTCGCCAGGCCCTCTGAGTCCCAGGCTTGGGCTTTTACATGCAGACAAAGACTTTATTGGAAAAAGATAACTAAAATGTGTCTCACAGGGACTGCCAGGGCAGCAGTTACTCAGAGACTCTATGAACTCGGTCATTACTTTAATGAAGGTTTCATTACATAGGCCTAACTGATTACATCTCTGGCTATTGGTGACCGGCCTTAACCTTCCACATTTCTTTATGCCCTGGATGTTGCCTGGGGGGAGGGGATGTCTCTAGAGGAAAGTCCCCAACCTGCTAATCTTACCTTGGTCCTTTTTGTAAGATGGATACAGAAAGTCTATATCATTTTGAAGATTCCAAAAGTTTTAAGAATTGGGAAATATGGGAAAGACCAAAGGTATCCTTCACAATATCGTCAGGCATTAGAGAAATCAGAAGTGAGTCACTGGCCTTTGCCCATCCATGTTCAGCACCTCATCCTTCTCCCTGAGGACGCTGACAACACAGATCATGGGGTGGATCTCAAGTGGGAAGAAGGGCCTGAGCCAGTGGGCAGCGTCCTCACTAGACCAGGGGACGGCGCTTGTGATTAGGGGGTTAAAGGGGCACCGGGACCTGAGAAGCTAGAGTCATAAACAGGGGGCCTGAAAGAAAGGAGATCACAGTTGTGTGTAATTTTCCTTTTAAGGCGTTTTTGGGCTCCTAACTTGCATGTGTGCTGCACAGGACAACAGAAACCCAGTGGGAAGCAGCAGCTGCTGACTAAGACCCCAAGCAGAAGGGCTGCCAGTTTTGCATCCTCAAGGGAGTAGCAGTTCTCGGCCCTTTGAGGTGAGAGAGCCCTAGGGATCGTCAGAAGCTGTCAACTCAATGCTGCATGAAGGCCACACTCTAACACCAAGGGAACAGTGCAAAAGGGCCCTCACAGAACGTAAAGGGAGTTCTCAGCCTTCTTAAAGTGTTTTTCCATGTTATCTTTGTTTGACAAAACTCGTCATTCAAAACCTTTACAATTTGTGTATAAAGTTGCCAAGCAAAAAAAAAAAAAAAAAAAATTAATGACTAAAAATCAGTAGAAAACAAAACAAAGCGAAATAAGAAATATATTCAGAGTTTATCACTACATGGCAAAATATCATTGCAAGTCTTTTTGAATGTAACCCAAAGTTAACATGCTCAAGAAAATAGAAGTTGAAGAGTTTCACTGAGAACTGAGATATATGCCCCAAAATTTGAAAACTGAAAAATGTAACACCGGAAATTAAGAATTCAGTCTAAAAGACACAAGTAAACTAGAGAAGGAAGAAAAGAATAAAACAGATTTGTTAGAAGAGGAAACTCTGATGCATACACAGTTTAGGCCCCACAAGTATTGAGAAACAAGAATGAGACAGAAATCAATCTGAAGGAAAACAAGTTGAGGAATATTGGAAGGAGCCTCAAGTCCTAAGACCAAGAAGTTTAGCAACCATCACACGGAATAAATCCAAACAAGACCATGCCATGACAAATCACAGTGAGACCCCCAGAGTCTAAAGTATCAGATGAAAATGTTAACAGGAAACAGAGAAGGAGGCAGATCACCCACCTCTTAACATGTGAAATGTTGACCTCTCAGCTGACTGTTCAGGGAGATGTGGAGGCTCGGGGAATGGAGCGCCATCATTAAATATTAACAAACAATTGTCAGCTAGAACTCCGTGACTATCCAAATTAGACTTCACCAGTGAAGCCAATAAAAAGATTTATAGTCTCTCTCAAAACAAAATGAAAACTGAGTTTATTTCCAGCTGACCCGCACTACAAAAATTACTAAAAGAGTATTTCAGGCAACAGCAAATAACAACTGAATAGAGTGCGCAAGTGAAGTAATTAAAAGACCATAAGAAGGCAGCAAAGGAGGAAAAGGAACAAAGCAGGTGGGCCCTATAAAAAATAAGAACTAAAGCCATAGATTTAAGGTAAATGTACGTTTTAGATCTTAAGAATGAAGACGTATTTTATTTCTTGTATTTTGGTGGACACTGGGTGGTATGTGATACATGATGTCAACTCAAAGGGAATGGAAAAAGGAGACTAAGCAGTTATGTGCCAGGGTCCAGGGGTGTAGACTTGAGCATATTCCCAGAGGGACGGAAAGCAGAGAGAGAAAAACTTTCAGGTTCCCTACAGCCCTCCCTTGCAGCTCACCTTTCCCGAGGAGGGTACTAATGAGGAAGGTCATTTCCCACCTGAGGTGGGTGTTGCTGGGGATGGATCCCCAATCCCTGGCACTGAGCTACATCTCCGACCCTTTAAAAGCTTGTTTAAACCTGGTCCCATGGAGCCGCTGAGGTGCGAGGTCTGGCTCAGCCTTGCAGTCCCACCGCAGCAGTGCTGGGATCGCAGGTGTGCTGCGCCGGGCCACGGCCACCTGACACTGGCTTGGTGACGACAGCGTGCTCTACAGAAGCCAAATCTGCCTCATTTTCATGCTCGTTTGGTTGTTATTTGCTGTTTTGCTCATTTTAATTGTTCTGAATAGAAATGATTTCGTACTGGATCCCTGTGAGGAAAGCACCGCGGCGCGTGGGGTTGTGTGCGCAGACACGCGGGCACGTTTGGTGCTTCCTTCCCCCGAGAGTGAAATGAAAGTGCACGGGAAGAAGCCGTGCTTTCCTCTCCTTTGAGACTAATGTCCTGCGACTCTAAAACACATCAGGCATATAAAGGAGAAACTGAAATGCAGTGGATGTTCCTTTCGCACATGAATGACAGTTGGGAAATTTCATATTCCGAAACTGAGGTTCACGGAGGACCGTGGATGGTGGTAGGACAGAGAAAATGCAGCTGATTCAGAAGAGATTTGGGATGTGGAGTTCAGTGTTCTTGGCCTTTATTTTCACTGTAATTTCACGGCTTCAAAGGGAAAATCACCACAATGTGGTCCCTAAGCTAAACTGTGTCGGGGTAGGTGAATGCTGGGTCCGTCTGGGTTACACAGATCTTCTCTCCGTGGCCTCCATGCTGGGCGCTGAGCACTGCTCAGCGCGGAGACCAGAGGAAGACACGCAGCTGTGACACGGGCCCTCGTTCCCGGCGGCCCGCCTTCCGTGGTTCTGAGTCTGAGGCACACCGGCCGCTTCCTGAGAACACAGCCATCGCGGTGCCTCTCAGCGTCGGTTCACTGTGTCCCTCCACACACAGTGCGGTCACATTGTCCAGGGACTTGCTCTCAACAACACATGTGGCACCAGGCCTGGCACTCTGAAAGGCAGTTCTGGGCAGCCAGGAGCTCCCAGGGGGTGCCCAGTACACATCTCCCAGCAGGGATGCGTGTGGGGTCTGTAGCATGGCCCCTCAGAAGCGGGGAGATTCTGAGAGGTTGAGAAGGGCGAGGAGGAGAGTGTAAACAGGGAGGAGGGTGGCGGGGGCCTCTCTGGTCCCAGGACTTCCCTCTGACTGTGGAACCGATCACACACCAGGGGTGCTCACGGCCTACCCTGCGGGCTTCGCTTTTAATATCACTCTACAGTGACGGAAGAGTGAACTGCTGGGGAAACTGAGGGAAGGGGGCCCAGGTCTTCCCCCTACTGCCCGGGAAATTCTTTGGTTTGGTTTGAGAGTACATTTCCAAAATCAAAAATATTTTTATGTCAGTATACTTCCTAAAGAAAATCAATGTGTATAGACACAAATATTCAGAGAGAGTTGGTTGAAAGAGTCTCACTTTGGTTAATTAACAAGAGTGCTATTTAAAAGATAAACAATTTTAGGGAATTTCAGTCACCAGAGTCTGCGGCGGACATCTAAATTTATATTTTAATGTAACGTTTTATAACTGACCAAATATTTTTATGTGACTTTGATTCAGGTAAATTTCTGACCTACTGCTAGCCTGGCAAACTTAGCTCCATTGAAAACTAAATATTGGAAATAGGAAAAATAGGAACCAGTACAGAAAAAGTTATCCCCATAATCCTCTATCCAAGAAAATAGCATTTTCAATGAAAACGGCTTATTTTGTAAATTCTTGATCTTCTTCATCACGGGATGTGGAGTTTGTGAACTGAAGCAAAATTTTGATAGAATTTCTGTTTATGGTTCAGATTATTCCAGAGCAAAGGCATCACACCGAGGTCTCGCTCTACCTGTGAGAAGCTACTTTATTAAAAGTGGTACTGTCCTTAGCTGTGGGTTAGACATGCCGGGCACGGAGCTGGCACAGCTTCCTGTCTAGAGGGCAGCAGGGTGCAGGTGGGAGCGTTGAGAGCACCAGGCACAAAGGCAGCCAGGTATCGGGGTCCACTGCATCTCTGACAACTGCTTGCTCCTGGGGCCTCGCACAACCTCCTTCTTCCCATCCAAGGCACAGCTCGGGACGTGAGGTCCTCACACTGCGCACTGGCTGCTGACATTGTCACAGCAAGAACTGAGCTGCTATCACAGAAGCCCTTCTGTGGGGGTGCTGCAGCCATGCCACGCACAGCAGTCCACGCTAGGCGCCCTCAGTGGGACCATAGGAAGCAGTAATGGTGTCACTGCGGAGTCCTTCTCAGGAAGAGTTCCTCTGCTTTCTGAAGAGCCGTCCTGGGGAGCACGTGCCTGTCCAAGTGCTTCCTGGGCCTTCCCCCTCATTCATTCAGACGCTGTGAGTCCAGCAAGGTCCCGCGGGAGTGAGTCTCCTCCTGCTCTGTCTCGCTTCCAGCACGCTGAGACGACATTGTATAAAACTAGAGAAATTTTCCCACATGAAGCAGGATGTAAATCACTGCTTTCTGCTTCCAGGACTGTGCATTTGAATTCGCTCTGTTTAAACAGTTGGTATTTTTGTTGGGTTTTGCTTTCTTTGGTGGATGTAATTTTCACCGAGCACCCCACCGTTTCTCTACCTCCTCCTTGCCCCCAGTAGATGGTAAAGGCTGCATTCTAGCTCTGCACTTCCTACGTGCAGGGAACCCGCCTCGCAGTGCCCTTCCAGGAGCCCGAGGTGAATATGCAGTAACAACGTACCCAGTGGAGCCAGGAGCGCAGGAACAGAGCCATTCTGACCGGGAGGATAAATCAGAAATTCCCAAAGATGATGACTGTACTGGCCGGGGTGGGAGGTGACAGTAGCAATGGGTAGGAAGAAAAAAATGACAGAAGCAAATCAACCTAACTAAGCATTTCACTGGTCACATGACCAGAGAGAGGCTGAAGAGCTTTTACACCAAACACACTAATTACATTAAGAAGCATAAGGCAAATGTGTCCACTGTGTATGAGGAGTAGCGTTTGCGCTGCAATGTTATTATTTCTATTTGCTTATAGTATATAATGTTTACACTCCTTGTGAGGCGTGGGACGTGAATGTAACTTACCTTAATGATTTTTCTCTTGTCATTTCTCTTCCTTCTTACCCTTCCCTTCATCTCTTGATACCCTTCTCTTTTGAGAAAGGTCTATTTCCCTATTTCTAATTATCTATTATTTTTCTTTTTATTTATCCTTGGGGTTTCACATGTACAAAAAACCATCCAATACTGAAGCTTGTGTATCTGAATTGTTTCACCCAATATTATGGTCTCAGTGTGCATCTATTTTCCTACAAAGGGCTCAGTTTTGTCTTTCTGTACAGTGGAGTACTATTGCAATGTGTGTAGATAACAAGACTCCTTTATCCGTTCATCTGTTGATGGATGTATAGCTGGTTCTAAGATTTAGCTATTATGAATTGTGCTGCTATAGACATAAGTATGCACAGATTATGGGAGTGTGGAGTCTTTAACTCTTTCAAGAAGATGTCCAGAAGGAGAATAGCAAGGTCAAGTTGAATATCTAGTTTCAGTTTTTTTTAGGAATCTCCACACCAATTTCCATAGTAGTTGCACTGATTTATATTCCTCACCAACAGTGAGGAAGACTTCCTGTCCCTCACAGCCCTTCAAACATTTGTTTGTACTTGATTTCTTGATATTCTTTCTTGGGTAAGATAGAATCTTGGTGTTGTTTTAATCTGCATGTCTCTGATAGCCAGCAGTGTTGAGCATTTCTTTCTGTGTATATTGGTCATTTATACTTCTGTGAAATCTGTTCATTTCACTTGCCCCGTTTTTGATTGGGTCTTTTATCTTTGGGCTCTGATTTTTTTTAGTTCTTTATGTATTCTAGATACTAATCCTCTGTCTGAGGACTAGCTGGTAAAATTTTTTTTTCTCATTCCATTGGTTGCTTTTCTTTGGCTGAGTAGAAACTTTTTAATTTGATATGATCTCATTGGTTGATACTTAGTACTATACTATTTCCTGTACAAAGAAGATTCTTTTCTATGACTATAATTATACAGTAAAAGCAATTGTAGGATTAAAAACAGGGGCCTATGTCCATGGGTTTTTCTTCTTTACTTCCCTTTGGTTTGACCTTGTGGCTGCACCAGACTTAAGAGTCACTTCTCAAAACTTTTGGCTGCTTTGTGCTTTATTAGGCCTCTTGGGAGTCTGCTTCAATGTTTCAGTCTATAATTCTACCACTTTGGTTGGCTGAGCCAGGACAGTTCAAAGTTAGAGCCCGGCCTGGGCAATTAGCAGCTTAGTAAGACCCTGTCTCAAAATTTCAGATAAGATAAAAAATGGCTGGGAATGTAATTCATTGTGAGGGCTCTGGTTTAATTCTCAATATCAATACATGCATACGTACATACATTCACACCTACATACATACATACACCATCTCAGGGTTTAGTCCTAGGCATTCCAGAGGCTGAGGCAGAAGAACCAGTTGAGTTCAGTAGTTTGAGGCCAGATGGGCAATAGTCTTTTAAAAAAGAACAGAGAAACAGGTACACTCACAGATTACTAAAATCTAAGAATTAAAATGTAAGGCAAATCAAATAAGTGCAAGTGATAAACTCAGCATTTCTTTGTAAGAGAAAAGATAAACAGATTGCATTTAATAAGAAGAAATCTGAATGTCAGATGACTGCCGGTCTGGGTGTTGCTATCTGTGACCTTTCTGTGGAACAGCAGGATGGTGCTCATCTCTGCTCCAGGCTTGAGTCAGGATCTGTTCTCCACTGAGAAAACAGGGTCTGGGAGTGCAGGTTGATATGGGAAAGGTGAGGCAATGCTGTGTGTTGCTTCAGAAATGGAAGCAGCTTCTGAATAGAAGGAGTATGCAGGAAAATACGTCAATATCTGTGTAAAGTTCAGGCCTTGCGCCAGCTGGATTTGGGGTAAATTGAACATTGCAGAGAATAAACGCTACAGTAGGTTGACAGATGTGAAAAAAATACATCAGAATTCTGATGGGCATATAAAAATATCAACTAATACCCATGTAGGTCAATAGGAGT
This sequence comes from Petromus typicus, assembly GCA_004026965.1. Taxonomy (NCBI): domain Eukaryota; kingdom Metazoa; phylum Chordata; class Mammalia; order Rodentia; family Petromuridae; genus Petromus; species Petromus typicus. The sequence continues at coordinate 20,315 of PVIR01013060.1, read as the reverse complement.
GACCACTAAAATGGGTGCAGAGAGATTAATTCAAGCAAAAGTATTTGCTAACATTGTAGATTAACTAAGTCAGTAGGAGCAGGATAAATGTGTTGTTTTATGAGATCCTTTGACGCGTTACCATTACTATCCTGCAGTGAAGCTACTAAGGCAGAAGATTAAATAATTCAGCCCGAGGTTTCATAACTCCTAAGGAGCAGCGCCAGATGTTCCATGCAGATTTGTTCAAAAGATGATTGTCCAAATGCGGGGGTGGGCAGGAGAGGGCTGTGTCGAGGGAGCGAGAGGCTATCACATGTCCTGGATGAGGGTCTGCAGAGGTCATGAATTTAAAGCATTACCAGTTATCAAGCTGATGCATGGGTGTCCTGTGGGTTGTGTTGTTGTGTTATTGTTATTGTTGGATATTTGTCAAAGGGTCTTATCAGGAATAATAAAAGATGCAGTTATGTTTAACTTCTAAAATGGGTATCACAGTAAAATATGCATGAACATTAATACCCATCAAAGTACTCTCCCTTCCTTCAAACATACTCATCCCATGGTGCTTGACATTTCTTTTTTTTTTTTAATGGATTCTTTATTGGTACATTTTTATATACACATCATGATCATACTTAATAATGAGAATTTGTAACAGTAAATGACATGTTTTAATTCTCATTTTCCCCATTTCCCTACCCATCCTACAACCATTCGCACCCTATATACATCTGCTTTGTTTCCATTTTTAGCATCATATTTTTTCTATCCCCTCATTACTTACATCTACCCTTTTCCCTTTGAATACTCTCTATTTCATAACATCTATCGTACATTCTAGAATTCATCTATATCTACAGATTCTCATGTATGTCTTTGAGGGACATCCATTTGAGTATAAATGATTCAAACTTATCACTCTTTTTGGCAGAGTAATACTGCATTTTGTTTTTTAAAAATACACATACATCTTTATCCAGTCTCCAGTTCATAGGCATTGGGTTGCTTCCGAGATTTAGCTATCACAAACTGAGCTGCTATAAACATAGGTGTACACATGTCACTAGGAAATGATTCTTTTCTTTCATATGTACTCCCAGCAGGGGAATAACAGGATCAAGTGGGACCTCTAATCCTAATTTTTTTGAGGAATCTCCACAGTGATCGCACCAGTCTACACTCCCACCAACAGTGGAGAAGAGTTCTTTCCTCCTCGCAGTCTCACCAGCATTTGTTGCTGGTTAATTTCACAGTAGCAGCCATTTTTTGTGAAGTGAGGTGAAATCTTAGTGTTGTTTTCACAACAGCTCTTGAATGACCAGTGATGTTGAGCATTTCTTCATATGCTTTTTGGCTGCTTTTACCTCTTCTTCTGAAAAATGTCTGTTCATTTCAGACACTCATTTTTGAGTTGGGTTTTAAATGGGAGGGGGCTGATTTTTTTAAGCTCTTTATATATTCTAAATAGTAGCCCTTTGTCTGAGAAACAGCTGGTAAAGATCTTTTTCCCATATTGTTGGTTGTCTTTTCACTCTGCTGGTGATTTCTTTTGCTGTGCAGAAGCTTTTTAATAGGATGAGATCCCATTTGTTGATTTCTTCTGCCAGTTCTAGTGCTATAAAGGTTCTGATCCTGAAGTCTTTCCCTAAGCTAAAGTCTCCCAGAGTTTTGCCTAACCTGTTTTGCAACAGATTTAGTATTTTTGTTTTAATGTTTAGGTCTCTAATCCACTTTGATTTTAGTTTAGTGCATGGTGAAAGAGATAGGTCTAGCTTTTAGTCTTTGGCAGGTTAAAGCCCAGTTTTTCTAGCACCATTTATTAAAGAGGCTTTCTTTCCTCCATGGAGGATATTTGGCTCCTTTGTCAAAGCTGCGGTGGCTCAGTTTGTCTGGGGTTGTATCTGGATCATGCTTACCATTTTCTGAAGCAGTTCTGCCAGTTCTCTTTCCTGAACATCTTTATGAAATGTGACCAAATATGGTGAGTGCCGCTGCCAAGCACCATCCAACGGAAAGTCAGCTCATAAAAACAAGATGCTATATTTTCACTCACCTTATTCTCTGTGCCTTGCTTTATATACTCCTGGTTCTTCCTCTAAATTAAAATGACCATGAAAAGGTAATGTTTTGAATCGATTCAAGACATCAAGGCAGCCAAGACAATGCAGCTAACGACCCTCAGGAAAGAGGACTCCAGAGCTGCTGCATGAAGTGGCCAGGACAACAGGAAGAGCATGTTCGAAGCATAGGGGGCTATTCTGAGGGAAATGAATAATGCTCATGAGACTCTTACTGTATTTTTAACATTTTAAACACATACCATGTTTTCCCATGATGCCAGTCCAAGCTATCCTTGAACTCACCATCTGGCCAAGGCTGGCCTGGAAGTTGGGATTTCTTGTTTCGGTTGAGCAGTTTGTAGCTGCTGTTGACTAGAATTGCAGAGATTCTGAGTTCTTGGGAAAGGTGAACGAAGGTAAACTACGTGTGCGAATGTGATGCTTCTCAACATGCGATCTTAGAGCTAGCAGCAGCCTCAAAGTGAACTCTTGGACCTCATTTCAAACCCAGGAACTCTGGGAGTGGATGAGGAACTGGCATTTCAACAGTGTTCCAGCAGCTGGCTTCAACAGCTGTGGTGTCTAATAAAGTTGGACACTCTGCTCCTAAGGGATGAGAGGAACCCTGGGCTCGTGCTCCCTCCGAGTTTGTCTATCTGCCATTCTGGGCACTTTACACTTTTTTGGCATTGATTGGACTTTTTCTATGATATTTTTTAGCATGAATTAAATCTAATGATTGTAGATTTGGCCTCTGTGTAAGGTCCCAATATGGAACAGTCCATTAATGAGAGTTACAGCGTTGTCACTCATAAAATTTTCAATAATGTTGGTTTCATTTCAGGAAAAAAGAAAGTCGTGGTACTTGGTACCTCTGGAGTCATAACTGCTTCTGCTGTCCCCCTAAGAGAGTGAACAAAACATAAATTGGAATGCTCATTGCTTCATTAGGTGTATTATATATTTATGTGCACACACAGAGTAAGACGTTTTCTTCTGCATCTCAGGTCCAAACTGCTTCGCAGAAACGGCTGTCATCCCGGCTGGCAGGGAGGTGAAGACGGACGAGTGCACCATCTGCCACTGCACGTACGAGGAGGGCACGTGGAGGATCGAGCGCCAGGCCATGTGCACCAGGCACGAGTGCCGGCAGATGTAGACGCCGGCCGGACTCGCCTCTCTGGAACACTGGACCAGTGAAGCGTTCTGGATCTCTCTGGGAAACGCTAGCCCACACGGGAAGGTTTTGATAAGGAGTCGTGGAAGATGGTCGATCCTTTCGCTTTTCTCGGTAGCGGTTACTGCAGAAGAAGGCAGTGATGTGTTTCAAAGCGTCACCAGGACTTTGGGCATAAAAAACTCCCTCTCTAAATAAATGTGCTATTTTCACAGTAAGTACACTATTATATAATAAATGTATTTCTATAATCCCTCTATTAGAGAGCTTATAAATGTTTTCTATAGATACAAATTAAAAATGCTGTGTGTCAACCGTCCTCACTGTGTACCTGCATGTCCTTTGTCACTCCTGACCCATGGTGCAGGGACATGGCCACGCAGGACACTGGACCTGCCCAGGAGGAAGGACTGGTTTCTGCCGAGCAGTCATCCTCTAGCGTTTGTCCTGGGGAGAGGCAGTCTAACTCACAGGAGTCTTTCCTTCTCATCAGAACATGCTGTCTTTCCCAGTGCTCACTCAGCTCTTTGAGAGTGCAGTGGTACCTGCACCTTTGCACGAACGTGCACTGCTTCTGTTCTAACAGAGCTCCCATGTTGTGGAGCACAAAGAGCACACACATTACATATTTAATTTTTATGTATGTACTTTCTCTTCTAATCATGACCTCTGTCGCCTAAACTGAAGAAGAGGTGAGCTGGAAAATCTGCATCATTGCTCCATGAACTGGAGCTTGCCCTAATACGAGGAGGTCTCTCGGTTCCTGGAGGGAGAGTTCAAGAGAACTGGACTCCCAAACAGGTCGACACCAGAAACCTAACCATGGCACCAGCATCCCAGCTCCCAGTTCAGCATGGTCCTGGCACTGGTGGGCTGAAGCACCCGTCCTCCCTAATGCGCCGGGCAGAGCCTGAGCGCTGAGCCTGTCTCCGCCCCTGTGAAGTGCAGAGTCACAGTGCAGTTCATCTATGGTTGCCCAAACGTGCTCCGTAGCTTTCCTATAGTCACACAATCTTTCCTGTTCCCTTGGACAGCAAATCAAAGAGACCACTGCAGGCGTGCATCGGACGGTCGCTCCACTTGTACAGACCACACTAATGAAGAGAGAGTGAGAGAGACAGTCAGGCCATTAACAGGAAGTGAGAAAGCTGAACTTCAGTAGCTATTTGAAATGCTTTTTACCTCCCAGAATTGATTTCAAATTTATTCCCAAAGTTCAGGTTAACCATTTATTAAGTATAAAGCATTGTAAAGCACTTTTGGTCTCCGGTAGAACAGGAGTAAGGCATTATATTTTATTAAAAGCTCAAATTAGGAGCCACGAAATCAAAATAAACATAAAGCCACGATTTAGAATCATTAGGACATTTACATATGCACATATTTAATTTTTATGTTGTTTATAAAGAATCACTTGGACCTAGTAGACTAACATATATAGATTTCATTAAAATACTCAGGGGAATTATTAACTAATTTTTCTCAGGTGTCATCAATTTCCCAAAACTTAAATTTTAATATTAAGGACTTACAGAATTTAGCTATGCCTCCATTATTTGAAGACTGATTTTCTTAGGAGAAGGCTATAAAAACTTCGCCCAGCTTTTGGTGGGTGGGCTACCGCGCTGTCTCCAAGTGTGTCTGAGTAGCCTCCTCTCTACCAGACTCCGGCCAGTGAAAGCACAGTCTCTGAGGACCATCTTCCCTTCCCCCTGGTGACTCAGTCCCAGCTGCGACATCGTGGCAGGGGCCAGACTCTTTGGTGCTGCAGGAGTGCGAGGCTAACGAGCATCTTGCTGCGTGGAGAGTGAAGCAGGCATGGTCTGGGGAGACCGACAGACTTCCTCTCTGTCTGAGCTGGCCCTGTCCCCACTCCCAGGAGCGGGAGCTCCGCGGCTCCCTCTGCACAGACCTCACTCCCTTCCTGTCTCGATTTCAACCCCTCGGTCCTTTCTCCAGGGAGAAACGGGGCAGGAAGCCACCAGAATGAGTGCGCACGCTTAGCCATGTTGAAACCCTCCGCCTCGTGGTGGGGCAGGAGCTGTCCCTCCGGGCGAAGATTCAGACCTTCACATCTGTACGGGATTCATAAGGAGGCCTTTATTTCCCACCTGGTCTCCTAGAACTGGAGAAAGAGTTCTCATAGAACTCGGCTCAGTCGGCATGACAACCGCAGTTACTGCCTACTAGAAAGGACGGAACGAGTCCAGTTACCTCACTATTCCTCTAAGATGAGACGGTCGTAGCGCTGAGGAGCCCCGCAATGCCTATTCACAAGTGTTTGGAAAGCCATAATTTCTAAAATTTGAATAGGGTCTATAATCACCTAATAATTGTTAAGTGACTTATCAAGCACCCTCTAAAATAAGCGGTGCTTGCCAATAGGACATGGCTTCAAAACTTTCATTTCCTATTTCCTATTTTTATATCTGAAAATATGGAGTCACTTGTGTAAGCCACAGAATGGTTCTGGAAATGATCTAATCTTATGTTTTAGAAATTTTCCAGTTAGACTCCTTCCTTCAGTGCGAGTATCTCTGTGAGGGTGGATTCTGCAGGAATCTACATTTCACAGAAGTTTTCATTTTAAAAGCGTGTCTCAGTTTTTTGCGCTGCAAACACTACTGAACCAGCACAAGCGGAAGGTGGGAGGCTGGATTGCAGGGAACCTATGGCCTTGAGCTCAACTTAGTCTTCACTAGATGACCCTCATTCAATATTTCTGTCATCTGCCTTGCGGACACAGTGCTTTAAGAGATGAGTGCATATGTTTTAAAGTGTGCGGCACTGTGACTGCAGTCTACACCCACTCCACTTCCCCTACATAAATACATGTAACATTTATTTTCAAACATGTATTGACACATGTTTGAAAGGCCTTAAAAATTTTAGAATTCAGATGTTCTCTACTTCCCATTTCAAAGCCATGAAATGAAAAGTTCTTATGCATGCGTTATTTGAAATCAACAGGATATACACACAAATATTTCACACAAGCATTGTTGGACACTACATCTATTACTTTAAACTATTTAAATATGTAGAAAACAATTAGTGACACAGAGCATCAACTGGCTTCAGTAGGCAAGAGATCAAGTCCACTTTTCAAAGTTGGATTTTTTTTCTTCCACAAAACACAGAGAGGAAAAGTGAGCAGCGGTTGTCTCTCTGGACACTGAGCAGCCTCCAAAAGCGCACCCGAGCCCTCTTTGGCAGAGGTATCATGTAACCTTGAATTCTCACTGGATCTAAACACCTACTCTTTTTTCCCCTGCACTCTCTGGGTGTGGCTAATGCAGTCAGTCACTGTCCTAAATAACTGGATTAGAAAGAGCAATAGCTAATTCTGGGACAAGTCACTTTTGCAACACATTCTTCTTGCATTTCAAAGTTCAAGGTCTTGTTCCAGCATAGAACTGGCCTATTTACACCTCATCCTTGTGAAAAACTGACTTCTTTAGGCCGCTCACCTTCTAAAGACAGATCTTAGTCTCCTTCTCGGCTAAATGCTTCTTCATCACGGTAGATTCCTATGTTTAATAAGAGGCAGGCCTGACAAACACTGCTAAGTAAGATCCAGCGCTCTGCGGCTGTAGGTCCTGAGTACCCAGACCCTGCCGTCAACTTGTTCCCCACCGTCTCAGCTCTTGCCCTGCAGGGGAGACACCAGCCCTTTCTCTGCACTCAGTGCTAATGGCCCTGCTTGAAAAGACTGCGGTAGTCCCACCTGGACTGCCACCTTTGTGTCCCTGCCGTGACACTAATTTGCTTTCTTCTTTTAGATGTAATTGAGAATTCCTATCTTGCTTTACATCCTATGTAATTTTTGTGTCTGCGCTGTTGTTTATAAATCCCTTGAGTGTCCCTTATGAGCCATTCAGTTTCCCAAACATCACCCAGGATCTTTACGTTAATGGCTTGTCCAGTGCAGTCTGCTGGCTCGGATATACTTCCTACTCTTGTTCAAGAGCAATGTAAAAAGCAGGCAGTTAGCGTTCCTCATTATCACCTGCCGGGCTTTTTGTTGTCGTCTCTGGGTTGTCTGCAAAGCTCTAGGGCACAGCCACAGACCAAATACCCACGATCACAATAGCTCTGGATGAACGACAGGAGCCCTTGGGTATTTCTAATGCAAGTAAGAAAAAACATCCGTTAGCATAAACATTCTGATGCTGAAAAAAGTCTCATAATGAAGAGAGACTGGTACCTACTAATGATAAAAGAAGTCAAGTTTTCAGCCTCAGTGTTTATTGCTTGCTTCCTATTTATGGAATGAAAATTTTATGTCTTAGACTTTCTGACTCCGAGTATCTCTGCACATTTTATTCTTTCTGTACATCATAGTTAGCACCTCAGAAGGTATCTAGAGAACTGACAGGCCATTGAGCTCAGTATTCTGGGTGCCACACAGTAGCCCGTTGGAAGTGCTGGAAACTGACCTTGTCCAGATTTCACTACAGTGTCTAGTTTTGCTCTGAATTTTGCAAAGCATTTGCTGCTTTTGCTTCAGTGCGCACACGCGTGTGCACGCACACACAGTGCAGAAAGAATCTAAGTCTTAATTTTTAAGTGAATAAATCCTACTGACTATTCACATTAACAGGCTGAGGGTATTGACCTAAAGTTTCAGTTCCAAATGTTTGGCCCGTGAGGAGTTTATGACCCACCAAATGTATACTGTCTCCCTCCTGTTATATTCAGAGAATTGTATGAAGTCCATAGCTGGCCCTTTGTGCAGACACACAATTATCAAAAGCAATCAAAGAACTGAGCTGAAGGCATCTTAGTACATTTTGATGCAGTCTGATGACTAAAACAATTATAAATCTTCCCACCTCGATAACTTTCAGTAAGCAAAAGCATTACCTAAGTTTATTTAATATGTAATGATATTTTATTTAAAATTTAATCATTAATATTTCCTGTTTTTAAATTTCTGGAATTTAAATCTCAGGCACAACTATAACCAGTTATATTTAGGAGAATATTAATTTTTCTCATCCTACTCACTACATTTACATTATGAAATCAAATTCTTTTTATTTTTACTTGAATTCAGGGTTTATTTCCTAAGCATGTAGTTCTGAAAAAGGAAAAGTGTGAAAAATAGTCAATAAGTAATGTCTTTGAATAAGATTATTCTTGTTCTATACATAAGTGAGTAGTTTATTTCATATTTTTAAAAATACACTCTTCGGGAATGAGTGGGTGTGTCTCATCAGCCATGATGCTAAGTTCTTTCACTTCCTTCGTTTAATTTCCTGACTCCCTCAGACGGGGTAACACTGTTGACTTTTTCACAGAAAGGCCATCGGTTCAGGGAAGTTCCGGAATTGTTCTGGAGCCAGCCTAGCGGAGGAGGATACAGACGCAGAGCAGCTGAACTGGGATTTCAAGTTTTACTGGTACTGGGGACCCCTAGTGACCAGACAGGGCCTCCACAATGCCCTGTGTCCTGCTCCCGCAGAGGAAGCGAATGGCAGCACCCTGCCAACTCAACAGTGGCCATCATGGTATTTGTCAAAGTAAAAGTAGCTTCTCCTGAAGTTTGGAAATACTTTAAACATTTGTCGCATATTTTGATTTTAAAAAGTATGTATAGGTCTCCTGTTGAAACGGCTGTGGAACATCAGTAATACTTTACAGGTCTTTGTTGAGGCATGATCTCTGCGCTGAAAGTAATACAAGTTGAGCAAGCAGGGTGGCCCTCTTAGCTAAGGGGGTAATTGAAGTAAACTCCCACTGCCTAAGCGGCCCATGGTTATCTCCCATCTGATTTCTTCCTGTCACCTCTGGGCGTCACTGAGGAAATCCGCACACAGTGGAACTCTCCTCCAAGCCCAGGAAAAGACTGAGCCCTGTCTGTTGGGTCTCAGGGATCAGAAGACTCCACATTACCTGAGGCACAGTCAGGCCAGTGTAGAAAGCTCTGCCTCCATTCAACAGTTTTCTCGGGGAGAAGATGCTAACCCTACTCAGTCTTTTATTTCTACCTGGCTGAGTGTATTCTATGTCAAGTCTACTGCAGACCCAGACAATTATGTACAGCCTCTTGGCATGGTATGACCAACCCACTGAAGTGTTTATACCCATAAAGAGTGTTGGCGTTGAACGTGCTTGTGAACTTTTGCGGTGAAGTCACTAAACTTACATCAACTATCACCAGTTATAATTTTAAACGAAAATGTTGCTACCTCTTTATATTCAGTAATGAGTGAGAAGATTATGAAGTCAATGTTACATGGTAAAATAACTTTAAAATAAGTGCCTACCAACCACATCCTACATACATGGTCTCCATCTAATGCTCAAAAACTCCAGTTTAATTAAATTAATGCAGATTAATTATACAGATAATCTGCCCATATTACATAATGATAAGTCTGTGATGTCAAAATATAGGTGACCCTTTCTGAAAACAAAACCAAATATTGTCCCTGATCAAATCAATGACAGCACTAGTTTCTCTGGGACCCTGGGCAGGCTTGCCCTGCTATACCAGTTGCTCTTGTTTCCTCCAAAGAAAACATCCCTATTTAAAAACAGGCATCATTGCACAAAGGTGGTTGATACAAAAATACGACTCCTCATGTATCTTTGTGTAGGCTGTTGATTATAAGGGACTGATATGGAAATTTCTATATAATAAAAATAACCCGGAAGAGCAAATTAAAATGGGTTTTCTGTTTAAGCAAAGACACTAAATGATGTGTGATCAATTTTAGTTAAATACACTTGAAAGAAAAAATAATTTTATATAATAACCAAGAGAGAAGGCAAAACAAGTGGTTAATTTGGGACATGGAAATATTGAAATGTAGAGTAATGCAAGTTTAAAGAGGTGTGTTAGATACCTGACTGCAAAGTATAACATAAACTCAAACACTTCAATACCTAAAGAGTCCTTTTCTTACAGAAAAGGGAAAAATAATGAAATGGAGGTAGTCTCTGAGTGAGAGCAACAGCCTTTAAGTTCATTTCTCAGATTTATCCAGATTTTCCACCTGGAAGATTTTCTTTCTATATTTATGCACATTTACACGAATGGCTAAACTGTTACCCTCTGAATTCTGAGCTCCACAAGGTACATAGAAGCATCAGCAAGATGCCGACCAAACAAAGGCGAAGAGGCCTCGGTCGTGGCGTGGCCGTCCCTCTGCCTCAGCCCTGGGGGCTCGGCAGCGAAGGGCGCACGGGTGGCGCCTGCTCGGCCGCTCTCAGTGCCATATAAAACAGCAGCGTGCTGAGGCCGCTTGTACAGAGAGACGCACGTCGATGCGTACACATACGTATTTGTTATTTACTATTCATCATGTAAATGACTCGTTCACATTCATACTTCTCCATGAAAAGTTGCTTGAATATTTGAAAAGCAAATCATTCTAAATGGCGTCATTTGCCACGTATGTACAATGCTCACCGGGCACCAAGTGGATGCCGGTCCAGAGTCCGCTGTTTCCATGTTTAGCAGATGTTATAGGGAAATATACTGAAACACTGAACATGTGGCATTTATGAATATCAGGCAGTTTTCTACAGACTGAGAACAAGGACTTTTTTTAACTGAAATCTTTATTGGTATATTACATATACACATCATGATTGCACTCCACAATGAGAATTTATACCAGTATATGACACAACTTAATTCTCATTTTTTCCCATAGCCCTACCCACCCTACCGCCCCCACCCCCTGTATACATAAACTTTGTTTCCTTTCTCTTTTGTTATAATCTCATTATTTTTCCCCCGTCACCCTATTTCGCTTTGAGTATTTTCTATTTAACAACATTTTTTTATACATGAGAGTGAGTTTTCTAGTGTCTGCGTCCTGCGCCAATCGACCAGGTGACACCGATGTCACCTGCCTCGCTCTGGGTTGAGAAGTACATTGCTAGTGTACATCGCCACTCTTCCTGTGTGTTTTCTGGATGGAGACTGTGGTGTTCAGAGGTGAGCACACCCGAGGAAACTCAGGAAGGGATAAAAGAGAACAGGAAACCGGTCGAAGCCAAGGCCTGACACTCAGAGGCGAGCCCTGCGGCTGGAGGGCCGGGTGTGGGGCCAGGAGAGATGACAGGGTGGGATGTCAGGAAGCCCACCCCGCCCCAGCCTTGGCCTAGCCCCAGTGAGTCATGGCTGCAGAAACAAAGGGCAGAACACCCTTCGCTGCCGGCACAAACAGACACTTGCAGCCCCGATCTACTGTAGGGCGGCAGTAGAGCCCCTGGCCCAGGGAGGCTGGCTGGGGTTCACCCGCGGCAGGTCGCCTGCCGAGCAGGGACGGCAGCACCAGCCCTGCGATGATCAGAAGTGTGGATATTTGAAACGCAGAGTAGGACGGTTCATATTTATAAAGCACAAACCCTGTACAAAAGTGTTCATGACCAAATACATGGGAACTATGAGACTATTAAGATGAAGACATTTTAAAGATTCTAATTAAAAGTGGATGATTTGCTTCAGGTCTTGTTTTTATTCTCTAGTCTTGTCATGTTTAAAATATGTGATTTACATAATATCTTAGTTCTTGTCCCACTTATATGTTATATGTACCGGGAAAATGCTTTTGTAATTCCTTGATTTTGTGTGAAGCTGACTTTATATAATCAGGCCCAATTTGTATGTGCTGTTGGATGCATATGTGTGCTGAACTGATTTATAAAATAAAATATTTATTAAATTGGGCTTTGCACTTCAAGTAGAATGATGTTTAGAAGAATCTTTTGAAATATTTTAGCCTTTTAAAGTACTTTGAACAAGATCAATAAAACATAATTAAAAACATTCAAAATGCTTCAAATATTTTGAATATATTTAAATATAATCTGGAGGCTAACTCAAATGTGTAACTTTTATGCTTTTTTTTTTTTTTTAAGGTTTTTTGAGACAGGGTCTCGCTTTGTGGTTCAGGCTGGCCCTGAGCTCAGCCTCAAACTCACAGCATAGCAATCCTCCTGCCTCTGCCTCCCAAGTGCTGAGATTACAGGTGTGAGCCACCACGCCCGGCACTGTGGTATGTGGTACCGATTGCTGGTGGGGTGAGCCTCCATGCCCAGTATTGTATGTGGTTACCGGGGATCAAACCCAGGCCCTTGTGCTTACAAGCCAGGCGCCGGAACCACTGAGCTATATCCCCGGCCCTCAAATGTGTAACTTTTGCTTATGTTATTTAAATGGAAGACGCACAAGCTTTATTGTGAAGTAATATCTGTAATATAATCATGTCTCATGGCTCTGACTGTAATAATGCATTCTGATTTTGTCATTTCAAAAGTAAATAATTCTTATTAAATCACACATCTCAAAATGTGGACAAGCATTAAATATCCTTAATTCCAGTTAATTTCCAGAAGCATGCTTTGCTCTGACTCGGAGAAAGACTTTTTAAAATATAAAGCTCAAATCTTTCTTTTTAAAGCTCACCAGTTCACATATCTGAATTAGAGGATTAGGTAATTTATAATAATTCTCCTGCCAAAGGTAAGTAGAAAAGCAAGACGGAATGCGTATTTGTTCTTGAAATCCCTGGAGAACTCAAAACTTAAGAGAAAAAATCTTATTAGACAAAGAGCCCAGCAATGCCCAGATATAATTAAACCTGGCATTGTAAGCATTTAACCCCAAACAAATTTCCTGTTTGAAACAGAACTGAGAAACTAAAGTACTTTTGCTACTTAATGGGTTGAATGCACAAAATTTAGAGTCAAAGTGGACCAAGGACTCCACGCCGATCAGGACTAGGCCTCTTCCTCGTCCGATCCCGGAAGCCTTCTTAGCAAGCCCCTGTGGAATTATGCACATGGCTGGACGGATTCTGTTCCCCTTCTGAACCCTAATTAAAACAGATGCAAAATGGAAAAACAAGTAACCATTACAACTTGAGAAGGCAAGTCTGCACACTATAACCCCTAGGGCAATTTATTTAAGTTATTGATGGAATGAACGGAAAACAAAACAATCAAAAAGAGTATGAAGAAATGGAAAATGTAATAACGGGGCTGGGCCAGAGCCCGTGGAGAAGTGGCAGGCTGCACGACTGCACTCGTAAAAACCTTACGAACAGTGACTTTCTCCTCAGCCACAAAGAGGCTTCTGATAAAGAAATAACGGTGCGCAGAGTATAAATCCCGACAATAATTCCACCGAGCTATAAATCACTAAGACACTGGACGAAAGTCAACATGTCCTGCAAATTCAGAAAGAATTCCAAACATAAATGAAAGGAGGGGTCACAGAGATTGTAAATCTGACATACCCAGCCAAAAACAAAACGGAAAAGAAGACATCAAGAGCTAATATCATGACCAGGGAAGCAGCCATCCCTGGGACAATGCAGATGTTTAGAAGACAGAATTGAAGCTAAGCATGGGGGTACACGTCTGTAATCGCAGCACTCCAGGAGGCTAAGGCAGGAAGATCATAAGTACCAGCTCAACCTGGGCAACTGAGTAACTAAGAGAGACCCTCTCTCAAAATATAAATCATAAAATATAAATCATAAAAAGTCAGTCAGTAAATAAATGAGTATGTAGTTTTGTACGGAGGCTCTGGGTCCAATCTGCAGTACTGAGGAAAACAAAAAGAAAGAAAGAAAAGGAAGACAGAAAAGAAAAGAGAAAAAAAGAAAGCAGAATTACAAGGTGAGAGAGTGCTCCTTGGGCCAAGAGAAGCAGCGCCTTCCTCCCAGGCCTCGCTTGGACTGCGGAAGACCCTGACCACAGCACAGTGACCCTACCTAACACTGAAAGCTGGAAAGAAGGCAGAGCCTGCCTCAGGACTCAGGAGTTAAGGAAGGACGATACGGAGTCCTCAGGTTTCCTTTCTGTTCCCATGAACCGGGATCCTCCAGACAACTCAAAGGAGCTCTTTGGGCGAGCAGGCGTAAACCTGCAATCTCAGCCCTTAGGAAGGAGGCTGAGGCAGAAGGATCTCCTAACTCCAGGCCAACCCTAGCTACAGAGCAATCCCTCCTCCCCCAAAAAAGGAGTAAGGAGTTCCGAGGGTGGGACCGGACGCCCAATGTAAAATGCATTCCCAGGCGCTGTGCTAGGCTGGGAAAGGCAGAGGCGGAGCCAGGGCAGCTGCGGATCCTGGAGGTGACCGCACTAAGGCGCAGCTGCGCGGTGCTGGGTGAGAAAGTGGCCAGATGTGCCTCGTGCGGAGGAGGGAGCTGGCTCCGGAGGGACCTGCCCAAGAGCTGCGCGCCCAGAGCGGGGTTTGCGCCAGCGCCAGAGAGCGCCCCGCTGCCGCCCGAGCCCGCCCCGTAGCGTGGGAAGGGAGAAGTCCCGCGGGGCCCAGCAGCCGAGCACAGCTTCCCGGTCCCGGTGCGGACGGACAGGAGCCTCCACAAAGGCATCGCGAGTCTGGGCCCTGCTGCAGAGGCGGGCCGAGCCGAGGGGGACCCAGGCACCGAGGGCGGAGGCAGAGGTCCCTCCACCGTGCTCGGTGACCATCGACCTCAGCGCTTTGCAGAGCTGCTGCGGACGTGGGGGCTTCACAGAGAAGCAGGGCAGCGTCCCAAAGACCACAGCCCCCCACGGGTGTCCCGGCCCGGCCTCCGGACCGCTGATGTCCGCTGCATCAGAGGAGGAACCAAGACCGTCGGCAGCTCCCTCGTCACCCCGCGGCTAAGTCCAGCGTCAGTGTGAGTTAGAGGGTGAGCTGCACCTTCAGCTCCGCGTCTTCAGCCTCCGACTCGCTCATGGGACTCAGAGCTGCCTAGAGGCAAGGACACCTCTTGCCGTCAGCAGCCCGAGTCTGCCCACCGACAGCCAGAGAGACAGTGAGAGAGAGAGACAGACAGACAGACAGACGTGCAGCCCACAGACTAAAACACCACAGACTTGTCAGGAAGAAGATTCCTCCCTTTGCTGCAAACCACAGAGACAATCTGGGGGCAACGAAAATGTCCAACCAGTAGAAGCGCTCGGCTGTTACCACTCTGCTCTCCTGCAATAAAGGAGACGCTTCTGCCTTGATTCTGGTAGCAAAGTCAGAACAGGAACACAGGTACCAGTTCATCGAGGGAAATACGGGCCCTGTGCGGCCCACGGAGCAGGAACGGAGAGCTCAGAGGGAAGTAGGACACCCGCCAAATGTCAGCTTCAATATCTGGGCCAGAAAGTAAGAGCGGCCCCCGCCGGCTCAAACGCAGGGAACCTTCTCCCCCCGGTCAGGGCAGCACAGGTCGGGCAGAGTCAACAGCCTGCTCGGCCCAGGCACTGCTGACAGGCTGCGTCCGAGGGCCACAGGGACCTGGGAGGGGCGGCCTAGACCACGGCAGGGAGAGGGAAGGCGAACCAATCTTGGAGACGAGACGGCTGCGGTCTCCAAATCGCTGCTTTCAACTGGCGAGTTACTGCTTCCAAGATTTCAAGTCTGATCTCACTGAGATCGGGAATCACCAAAGAACCCACAGAGAACTCGCGCTGGGAGACGGCACAGCCAACACTGTGCGGCGTTTGTTTTCAAAGTTTGATCAACACCAAATCCTAAGTGACTCATTTAATTTAAATGGGATCTTAATGGTAGTAATATTCTACCATATGGAAATAACAATTTATTCGGTCATTTCTCTTTTGCAGGTCCATTTATGTTTATTCCCTTTCTATTATTCTATATAATGTGGCAATTAATACCCTGGGACACAGTGCTTCCACTGGCCTTTGATTTACCTCAGTGGGAAAGTTTCCACTCAGTGACATAACTGGACCAAACTTGTCAAAGTTTTTAATAATGGCAAACGAAAACAGATTACCTATTCACAATGAGAAAAATGGGTAAAAATGGGAATACATTTGTCCATCTAACTTCAGAGTCTCATAAAAACGTAAGATCATACAATTTCAAAAATAATTTGCGCAAATGTAGACTTAATTTGACGCACAGAACGCTACTTGAAATGGCCTTGTAAGAGCGTGTGTGAAGAGGGCTGCGCACCTAGTAACGCCCTGGGGTGAGTGAGCGTGGGAGACGACAGCGAGCAACGCACAGGGATGTGGCTGAGCGACAGAGGGGAACAGGAAACGAGAGGCCGCGCCGCTGCCTCCGTCTGCTCCTTCCTGTCTTCGCTCGGCTTCTGCCCACTGTCCTCTTTGCCTGACTCTGTCACCCTCTTTTGCCCTCTGCGAATGTGAGTTTGCTGATCGTACATACCCAGAACCTGAAGCCACTTCGGTCCCCTCCTGTAGTGTGTCCATCCCACCCCACACTCGTGTCCTCAGCATCACTGCAACTCAGGCTCCGCTTCCCACATGACAGCGAATCTGACGCTGCGCGAACGCATGCTAAGTTTCTAAAACCTTCTGGCAACAGGAGAAAAGGCAGGCAAAATTAAAGAGCAAAGGATACCCCTACGATATCTATGCACTTGATGCATTCGGACTTGGGGTGTCACACAGCTCCCTAGCTGAGGCAGAGACCTAGGTCTTGCTACTCACACAACATAAACCGGAGACGCAGAGGGGAGCGAGCAGTCTGAGATGTGCAATCCTCCTCTCCTCCTCCTTTCTGGCCTGGAAAAAGCTCTCTGAATCAAGTGAAGACATTCACATGGTGACAAAACCCCTCACCACTGAAACAGCCACCAGCCCTCAGGCCTCGCAGTGAAATACAGCCTCTGTCATAGCACTTTGCTCTGTATTGGCGTGAAAATCCTGGGGCTGGGTTAAATTTGTGCACAGACGACCAAACGTGCCATTTACTAACTTTATAAAGTATAGGAGGTGCCAAGTGTAAGTGACCCTCTTTCTGTGCAGGTGCTGCCGAGAGCCTCCTGGTTATGTCTGCCACGTGTAAACACTTAAGTCCTATGAGGAAATCGATACGTATATCACAGTGTCACAGAGGGGAAGGTGGCACAAATACCGTCAGACAGCAGCTGTTCTTTTCATGACCACGCATGCATTTTCCTGGTATTTAAATCCTTAAACTTTGGGTAATGGTTAATACTCCAAATGTAGTACCCCAATATGAAAGACGGTGAGTCTTAGCAGTGGGGGCAGTGGTATCTGTCACGTAATACTCACTTAAACAGAGAGAAATGAGAGTTCTGATGACTACTGGACTCTTTTTCCTAAAGGTATCAAGGGAAATAAGTTGCTTAGTCTGTTGAGAGGGTTCAATATTACTTTAGGGACATATGACTATTCCAAAATGTCAGGAAAGTGATCTGAAAGATTACACTGACAGCTTAAGACAACCACCATGTACTGTAGTAAAACCCACAGTGTCAGTGGAACTAGCTCTTCACTACAGAGGCCGACAAGGGCAGGAACAGGACCCTGGGCTCCGAAGACCTGGGTCTGAGCTGTGAAGGGTCCCACGAGAATAACTAAGACTCCCATAAAATTAAATCAAAGGAGTGAAAATGGCTGAAATGAAGGCATTATGAAGAATATGTTGGCCTGAATCTGGTGAATATACATTGAAGATAAAATGAGATATTTTAGAAGAATCCTTAAGTCTTTTGGCCTGACATGATACAGTGCATTTGAAACCATTTTTAAAATACAACTTTGGAGTCATATGTAGATCCAGCTTAGTGGATAAAGAGTCAAGATGGCCATCCTCATAAAGTAGTTCGACATATAGTATTTGATTAAAATGACACAATTTTTGGTAAAATATGATTATTTAATTTGGCATAATACTGATTTATTATATTCTAATATTTCAAAAAATAAACCATTGAAGAGCTCCAGACGACGGCCTACGGGCACGTTTTGGCTCCGAACACCAGGCTGCTGTTGCACTGAAGGCAGTGGATGCCATCGCGGGGATTGTAGGAGCCGGGACTGCAGATCACTGTGGATAAAGAATAAATCTGTAAGTGACATTCCCGTCAATTTCACAGAAATTAGCTTCACACAGAGAGGACAGACCATCAAATGTTCTTTTCTTCATTTTGTAAGTGAGGCAAAATTCACCAGATGAGTTCTTTTGAAGTATACATTTTAATAGTGTTAGGTGTATTCACGTGTACTACTACCAATCCGCAGAAGGTTTTCATCTTGCAAAACTGCAACATGTGCCCGTCGAACAACTCTCCAGTTCTCCTCCTTCAGCCCTCGCCACTAGCGCCACTTCTTGACCAGTGCGTGAACACCACTCTTATCACACAGAGCATCGGTACAGCAAGTGCTCAAGCCAAGGTGGCCTAAAATCACTGTACCAGTCACTCTGTGTGGAGTTTAAATGCTCACTTCTAGCAGAACTGGAAGGAGACCATCGCTGGGAGCATCATGGAATATGCTCACCAGAAAGCCTGTGACTGCCTGAGCTGGTGAAGACAGCTCCCAGTCAGCAAGGGGACTGCATCTTACTCTTCAAACCATTGTGAAGCAAGGATGTGGAGTAATCATAAGACTTGTCCTTTGCTAACTGTGCAGCTACTAGGGAAAACAGTATGGCTCCTCCTCAAAGTTAAACAGAATTACCACACAACCCTGCAATTCAACTTCAGGGTATACACTGGAAAGGGAGGACAGCAGAGATTCCCAGAGATGCTGTACACCCGTCGGTTCTGCTCTTCACGCCTCTCTCCCACCAGTGAAGCCACCATTTCCAACCGTGAAACCACCATTCTGCATGCTGCTTTCCAACTATGGGAAACCAACATATGTTGAAAGCAACATATATCTGTTGATGTCCTAAGCTGCAGTGAGGCTGTCTTCAGAGATGGGCTGTTCCTCCTAAGAAAGTAGGTAATGAGGCCAGTAGGGGTGGGTCCAGACCTGATAGGGACACCAGACAGACGGCACATTCTCTTTCTCTTCTTCTCCCGAACAAATGCTGTGTGAGAACACAGGAGTAGCGGCTGTCTCCGACATCCAAGAGAGCCCTCAGCGGACCCTGAGCTGGCTCGGGCTTTGACATTATACTTGAAGCCTTCAGAATTGTGAGACTATCAATTCCTCATGTGTACGACAACAGGTCTATGGAACTTAATTTTGGCAGTCCAGCCTCACGAACAGTACATGTCCTAAAGACCCAGAAGCATGATTGTAACAGTAGTGCATATCTGCATCTCATGCATAGTATTCACAAGAGCCAAGAGAAAGTGCAGCCCAGAGTCTGCTGACCTCAAGAAAACAGAAAATGTTAGACCACAAGGGAAGATTATTTGACCTGTGAAAGCCAGAGAACTCTGACCCATCTCACAAGGCTACCACGTGAAATGCTATCGAAGTCCTTTATATAAGATGTCAAGAGAGTTGAATTCAAGAAGCAGCATGCAGAATGGTGGTGTCACGGTTGGAAGCTGAGGGAGCAGGGAGCCCTTGTTAAAGGGTAAATCTGTCATGGAAGATGGAAGAAGTTCTGAAGATAGACGATGATGGATCCACAACAGTGTGGCTACGGTTAACAACCCTAAATGTTGGTTTAAATACATTTAAAATGTTAAGAATTTATGTTAAGCACATTTTCTCCAAGTAAAAATAGATACATAACCTACATGTCACATTAGCAAATATTTAAAGTGTGTTTATATTTAATGTTTATATCATAAATTGACAAGGGTATGGAAGAACAGAATTTCTCTTACACTAGATGTTTTAAATGGACTAACATGACAACTATGGGAAACCAACATATTTTGATTATATATGTAATATATAATATATGTATAGTATGTATATTATATATATCAATAAGCACACATATATTCTACCTATGTATGTGTATTATATATAATATAGTATATAATGTAATTATATATAATGTATATTATATATAATATATTAAGCACATTTATAATATATAATATATATATTATGGCCTAGTATTAAAGAGCTTGAAGAATTCTGAACAACAGGTTATACACAAAAATAAGCATAGCAGTATTATTGTGTATCAAAATTTAAGAATCAACAGTAAAACAGATATATATGCCTTGATATGAGTCATATAATAGAAAATTATAAAGACAGCAAAAATTTTAGAATAGTGTTACAAGAAAGATATGAAGTAATCTCACAAATATGGCCTACAATAATGTGAAACTACTAAATCGGTCTATCATTAGGTAGATTCTCAAACTCAATTTGTAAAAACTATGTCTGCATACTATTAATGTAAAAGTAGCCTGCTA
>PVIR01013059.1:31886-43268 GCA_004026965.1 Petromus typicus | reverse complement strand
CCATGAAAAGATAGAGTAATTTCTAGCCAGATGGATGCACCTTGAGAATACAGACTCAAGTGAAATAAGTCAGACACATTTGTGAATACCAAACTCTTCTTCTGGTGTGAAACACTGAAAGTCTAAATGATTAGACCAAAAGGTATAAGAGATAAAGTGAAATAGAAAGAAACTTTTCAAAGGGGAAAGGAAACTGGAGGGAAAAAGGGAAGAAAAAAAGAGAAAAGAATGGGGAAAAAAAAAAAACAGAAACAAAACTTTTTCAACTAGGGAATGGTAGAGGGACTGAGAAGAGAAAGGGGGAATAGTAAAATATAAATTAAGGGGTATTAAGTACAGGTACCAATTCCCAATGATACTTGTGATCATAATGCATACCTGAAATATATTGGAATAATAAATGAATATAAATAAATAAAATTATACAAATGTATAATGAGCTAAAATATGTTAAAAACAACAATAATAAAAAAAAACTGAACTCTTCCACCTCTGCAGCACCTTTAAGGCAGAGAGAGAAATAATACAAAGGCATCTATCATGACAATCCATCCTGATGATTTTCGGGTGAAAATGATTCACAGCTGTGATATTCCTTAGACCCTGACAAAATTCATATGTGCAAATGTATGCAACAAATAATTGAAAGTGTTCTGGTGAAGACATTTATTATATTAATGTTCTTGCAGAGTTCATTGCATGTATTTTGAATCAATGTTAGTGATCACAGGCTTTGAATTTTATATATTTTGCTTATCAGTACAATGAAAGAGTAATCCCTGTATGGGTAACTTAATTCAGGTCAATGAATGACTTCAGGATTTCTTTAGGCATCAACAGCTCCTGAAAAACCCAGATCTTGCTAATGCCCTTTCAGCCTAAAAGAACTCACAGAAAAAACAACAACTTTATTATTAATAATAATGATAATAATAATAATAATAATAATAATAAACAATACACTGAATGGTCAAGAAAAGTGAAGATGAATTTGAATGTTTAGTTTATGTTATTACTATGAAAATATTTTGTTTCTCTATAAAAAGAGTTAATAACTAAGCTAAACTGCTATTTTTGGAAAGAGTCTCTTCCTGAAAGAAACAAACAAGTGAAAATGACAGAGACAACAGATTCAGAATATTATTCACACCTGGTACAGCATCTGCATTTGCAGTGCCAAAATAAGATTCATCTGAGGAAATAGCACTATTCTTGCTTGCCAGTAGGTTTCCAGGGCAAAGAAGTTCAAACTATTCAGCGCACCATCAAAGCATAAAATGCACTACCTGGCTCAGAGTTCCTTTGGAAATAGTTTATTCCTCACAAGTCACTCATTTTCTATATCTTTCTCTTTCAAGATTTTCCCTCAAGATATGAGAATCTTAAAGAACCAACAGCATGGTAGTCTTCTATTTTTCACTATGGAAGAAAGTATTTTTCTTCATTTCAAAAATCAAATTAAATTACCATTATTTTTACTCTGTCAAATAGTCTTTCAAAACATGTTTTGTATCTGCATGGCTAGGTTATTTTTACTAGGAACTCAAGCAAATTCATGCATTCCATCACAAGCAGAGTTCAGGAGCCATGAGGCTTCGTGAAGAAGCATCCATATTTTACTGTCCTCTGGTCTGCTCCCCAAAAGTTGCCTTTATTAGCATGTAATATGGAAAAGACATGACAAATCAATGCAAAGAGTGAGCATCAATTAAATTATATCTATTATTATATTTTTAAAATATATTTTGTTTGATTCAATTTAATGCAAATTTAATGCATTAATGTTTACAAAATAGAAATTCCAGTTTAAATTTTCTAGCACTTCATTATCACTAAGTTTGAAAGATCAGAACAGTATGATACTTAAATTTATGGATTCATGGGTGCAGTTCATGGGTGAACATATATTACAGCTACAATTCTATTTGTTGGTAGTGATATTAATGTTATTTGGGTATTCTGGTAAAAAAAGACATTTCAGCCAGAAATAAAATATGATAATAAGAGAGATAATGATAAATAAATTATTTTTGGCTATACTGACTCTAATTCCTCAATTCCATACAATTCCTAAATATGATAAAAAAATTCACTATCAATAGCTGTAGAAGATACTAATATATCACTGTTTATTGCAATAAACACTAATTAAGTAGCAATTCAAATGACATTTATTTTATGGGAGAAAATATTTGAAAATTAAAAAAAGAATGAGTTAGTATAAAACTGTAGGCAACAGTGCCCAGAAAGACCTGGACTGTGTGGCCGTTTCCATTGCAAATGAGTTACCACATGGCCTGGATTGAAAGTCTGTCATAGACTAAATGAGGTGTCCTTGTCACTGTTTTACACAGTGAAGACTTAATATCTAATGACTTGGAAAAAGGGCCTTTGAGGAGGAGGCTGAATCTCAGGGTCATTATATACAACTGGGTGTTTAATCCTGCAGGACTTGGAGCCTTTGTAAGAAGAGGCACCAAAGAGCACATAGAAGTGTCCGTGACAGCAAAGCAGAAGGTGGCTCTCCTCATGCCAGAAGAGAAGCCTCAGCCACCACCAGACATGTTGGCACCTTGATCTTAACAATCTGTCTCCCACAAACATAATAGAAAAGAAATTAATTTCACTCTAAGCCGTTCAGTCTATGACATTTTCTTACATTAAACCAGAGCATTCTGACCAATGACCGCTGTGGCTTCCTGCTTCCCGACAGCACAAGGACACAATTATAAGTCTTCCCCATTGGATAATTTGTGGGGACTCGTGCTTAAAGGATGCTATTTGGAAGGCATCTCCAGGAAAAATAACTCTTATTTACATTTTACACAGTACTTGGTGATCAAGGCAAATAACTTCTGAGCAATCATGAAAAATCCAAGAGACACTCAATTTCCAGGAAGAAACACTACTGAAAAATTCGTATTCATCTTTTTCACCAAATGATAAATGTTTCTCCCTCTATGATGGCTCAATCGAATAACTGAGTTTTTTAGATTTTTCTGGGAAAAGAAGGAATAAGCAAAAGGAGAAAGCTGGCAGTAAAGAAATGACTGAATTTAAGATGTCTTATTTAATTGTGAGAACAAAAAAGTAGAATTGTCTGATGATGTGTTTATAATACAAAGAAATTGAAAGTTTACTAAGGGGAAGAAGGGTTCTATCCTGTTCCCTTAATGACTAACTGTAGTTCTGTGTGTCATAAATGCTGTGTTTCCACCTTTGAAGGCAGCTTTGAGATAAGGACACAGACATCAAAGCTGAGAAAATGAAAGCTAAGCAAACATGCTTGGCTCCTAAATCTTGAGAAACTTGTGAAATGCAGAGCCTTATCCAGCATAATACACTGTACCCAACCTCTGTGCATTTAATCACTGTTGTATACTGTCTGTGTTTTAGGGTTAAATAAAATTTGATTCTCTTCAAAAATTTTATGACAACTTATTCATATTTATATAACGCTGCAGATATTAACCATGTTTCACAAAAAAAACATGATTTCCAGCTTAAATCATTAAGTGAACTGTATTTACATGTTTTAAACATCTAAAGATGTGTAAAATATTTAATTTTGTAAGAATGATTATCACTAGCAAAAAATACTCCATAAATCAAGGACGTCACATTTCTCTCAGCTCTACCAAAACTAAGGCCACATTTTTTCCTGACTATGGGTATCCATCTTCTGTTTTGTTAAATTATTTACTTTAGGAAACTTCAAGTTATAAATTTTTTCTCAGTTCATTTGCCATGTAAATATTCTCTTTGGTTTCCAATTCTAAAATCACGGGATGCCTCTATCTGGTGTTGATCCCTCGGGAATAAGCCGGACAGAGACTGCCCTTACCTCCCTGCCTAATGTCCACAAGCACCAGCAACCAAGCACAGGTCACCTGAACACATTCACAAGCCTCCCTCTTCACAGGCTCACTAGGCATTTCCTGTCACATAAATGAACACATTAAAAAAAAAACTCCCACTTTTTATTTAGATGTTTTTAATCTCAATCTCTTACAATAATGAAATATTCTTGAGAGATATCACTCATGACTTTGTCACACACACACAAAAAGAGAGCTAGGAAGTAAAGTAGTGAAAACAAATTTGCTCCAGACCAACTGCAAAACAGGAGGAGAACCCTTCAGTGGCTTCATTCTGCTTAAAACAGGCCAGTTGGGACATAGCCAAAGAGAAGTGGGGTTGAAAGGATGATGTATCCATTGACAGCACATCATTAGAGCAGCCACCAGAGGGAGACACGCTTGGTAAACTGACCTAAACTTGGAGCTTAGACATGTGTAGGATGAAATTCTTGACCAGACAGTGAAAAATACTCAGATTCTTATTAAATTTGCAAGATTCACTCAAAAACTGGACAATTCATGTCTCTTCCTGACAGTTTACAGAGTTTTTTTTTTAACCTTATTAATTTCATGAGTAGCCACAATCCAATTTCTAAAATTCAAAAAGACTCAAACTATGGAGTAATATAACCATCTACTTATCATGAAATAAAATGGATTGTAAAATTCATATTTAAATGCAAAACAATCCCATCTTCATTATCACATGTATAAGATGTGTGTGCATTGAGCAGAAGCCAGGTGCTCTCTAAAGAAGCAACTGTGGTGAATAGACCCGAATGCAGACTACTGTTTCTCTGAGATTGATGTATATATGTTCCACCTGTGTTTTAAATAGACACAACTATGACACTAGTGTCAAGATTTCAAAGTGAGAAAATCAATGAAATAATTAACTTATAGGAAGATAATTCAACATGTTTATCTTATCAGAGAGTTGGACATCTTTTTGCCATTGTATATATAATTGAAAATTATGAAAAATCTTGAACTAGTCTTTATGAAGCTTTAAAAGCTTTTTCATTGAATCACAAAACCTAAATCATTGTAATAAACTTGAAAACTACTCTGTCAAGTAAAGAGTAGTGCAAAAATATGAAGTGTTGAAAACTATGATCTTTGTCCAAACTGGACTTAGGTTTTTGTCATTGAGAGGGCTAGACAAGAAGATCACAGTAAACTGAATAAAATAATCTTCCTTTTTCTTGTGTCACTATGCAAACCCAGTTACAAAATATCACATTTCTGAAGACACAGTACTAAGAATGACATGACATTGAGCTTACCTTTTTGTGTGCAAGAAAAAATAAATATTTTCCACAATCATGATTCAAAACAATTTTTCATCTACCTGCAGAAGTTATTAAAATACAATTTTAATCAGGTTATTTTTCAAATCTCAGTGATACACTTGTGATTAAATAGTTATTAAGAGACAATATATATTATATTATTTATTCAGTACACATTTCATTCAAGATAATGTCTTGAAATTCAAGATACATTTAGAAGATCCTGCTACAAAGAATTTTAAAAGAATATGAGGAGGAAATAAGACTGTTAAAAATAGAATATAATTATTGTAAAATGATAAACATATACAGTTATTTAATCAGCTATAAGATATAGATAGTCAAATAGGTACATTACTAGTACTATGCAATTTTTATCAGAGTGGCTTTGTAATATAGTTTTAACTTGGGAATTGTGATACCCCCCGTGCCATATCCTTGTTGCTTAGAACTGCTTTTGTTATTCTAGGCCTCTTAGGGTTCCAGATGAAAAACACAGAAGAAGTGGTAAGACTCCTAGACACATATGAACTTCCAAAGTTGAACAAAAAAGATATAGAAATGTTAAATACTCCAATGTTAATCTGTGAAATTGAAAATGTTAAAAAAAATACCAATGGAAAAAAATTCTGGTCCTGATTGCTTGAATTCTGAATTCTACAAAAACTATAAAGGAGAGTTAATTCTATTACTTCTCAAACTTCTTAATTAAATTGAAAGTTAAGCTGCATTCCCAAATTCATTCCTGGAAGCAATCATTACCTTCATTCCAAAAGCAGAGAAAAACCCAATCAAGAGAGAGAGAGAGAGAGAGAGAGAGAGAGAGACAGAGAGAACCACAGGTCAATTTCTTTAATGAATATTGTTGCAAAATTCTCAATAAGATATTGGCAAATATCAAATACAGAGTACAGAGCATCATGAATCATACACCCTAACTGAGTTGGATTCAGCCCAAGGATGCAAGGATAGTTCAATATAAACAAATAGATAAATATAATACACTACATAAAGAGATTCAAGGACTAAAACCATATGTTCATCTCAACAGATGGAGGAATAGCATTTTACAAAATCCAACACCCATTCATGATCAAAACCCTACATAAAACTGGAATAGATGGACTTTATCTCAGCCTAATAAAAGCTATTTATGAGAAACCAACAGCAAGCATCATTCCAAATAGTCAAAACTGAAACATTTCACACTAAGATCAGGAATAAGATAAAGATGTCCACAATCACCACTCTTGTTCAATATAGTGCTGGAAACATTAGCCACAACAATTAGACAAGAGAAAGAAATAAAATTTATAAAATTAGGAAACAAGGAAATTAAACTGTTATTATTTGCTTATGACATGATAATCTATATAGAAGATCCTAACAACTCAAACAAGGAACTGCTAGATATAATTGCCAAAATTAGTAGCAGAGCAAGATTTAAGGTCAATGCTCAAGAATTAGTAGCTTTCGTATACACAAGCAACAGATTCATTGAGAAAGAAATTGAACAGTTAATTCTTTTCACAATAGCAACCATAAGAATGAAATATCTAGGAATTAATCTGACAAAGGAGATGAGAGATCTCTACCCTGAAAACTACAGCACTTTGAAAAAGGAGGTAGAAGAGGATATCAGAAAAATGGAAAGGCATGCCTTGTTTCTGGGTAGGAAGAACCAATATCATCAAAATGGCTATTCTCCAACAACTACTATATAGATTCAATACAATCCTGATTGAAATTCCAGCAGCATTTTCACAGATCTAGAGAAAATAATCCAATTTCATTTCTATTGAAACAAGTGAATTGTGAGAAATAGTTTTCTATTTAAGAGTTTAAAAAGTAAGAGAAACACGGACAGAAAGAAATAATTAGAAGGAGGGAGTGAGGGAAGAGTGAGAGATAAGAGAGACAGAGATAGAGGAAGACAGAGAGGGAGAGAGAGAGAGAGAGAGAGAGAGAGAGAGAGAGAGGTTTTCATTATTACTGAGCTTCATCCTCAGCCAGTGATAGTTATTTTCTGTCTTGGTTGTGCTCCATATGCTCTTTCTAGTCTTCCATGTGCATAGTGACACTTTAAGATTGATTTATTTGGGCTCATTTTCTAGTCTGAACAGCCTTTCTCCCAAGCAGTTTCTTTCCTTTCTAGCAGACCATTGTTTGGGTGAGGCCCAGCCACATGGAGAACAGCAGTCAGTTTTACTCAATCCATGAATGTGAACATTTATCTGTAGTCATCCTCCAGGTCAGGGTGGTAGGTATCCGAGGATCAAGTTCAGAAGCCCAGACTGTGATCCCACGCAGACTCTGGCGAGGTTTCTGTGAACACTTCCTTCTTTACTGAGGACAACACAGACTTATATAAAGCATTGGGAGTGGGTGTGGCTATGAGCACAAAGGGGCAACAGGGCTGGAGCTGATTGGTGGGGCACACGTTTTTTATCTTTTATGGTTAGCTCTTGGCTGAGCAAAGGAGTCTCGAGAAGGAACGGGAGGTCCCCAAGTGTCTATGCGTGAGAGTGAGCATGCTCAAACTACTTTGAGTGTCCCCTAGCTCCTATGCACCATACTTGACCGAACCAGACTTTAACTTCTTCACTTATCTTCTACAGAAACACCTGAAGTAAAACAAACAACTCCATATTTGACAAAATGTCTGGGTGCACAACAGGCCAGAGATGATGCATGGAACAAGCTAGCACAGGAAACACAGGGTCTGAGCTGTGTAACGGGCCTGCTACCACATGACTCCCACATCCATGGAAGCTGCAGTTTGTTTTATTGAATCTAATATTATTATTCCTATGGAGCAATGTACCTTAGCTTCAGGATTTGGGTCCCCCACAAGGTTATAAATTTGTAACCCCAATTCACTAGAAGGAGCATCCTGAGTAGAGGAAGGAAAATCAGAAGCACATATGAAAATGACACTGAGACCCAGAGAGTGAGTCAAAAGCCAACCCTGCCTGCACCTGGATCTCAGACTTCTTAACAATAAATTTATTTTACTTGTTTCACCTCATCTGCTATGGAAGCACAAGAAAATTAGTGTCCTTGTAATAGAGTTTTGCTTGGATGCATTTTATTGTCATTAAAGAGACTATAATTTAAGTACCATGGTGATATTTCTCCTCCCAACTTCAGAGCTACTTTGCTTTCGTTGTTAATGATGGATGAACAAATTAATGAAAGAAAATCTAGAATATTTTATAATTCTGAAATTTATGCGTTTTTTTTTTTCAATATGATGGATGCATACTTTTGTCTGCCTGTATTTTTCTTACCTATCCACTTAGGCTGTACTATTTGAGCAT
Source organism: Petromus typicus (assembly GCA_004026965.1). Classification (NCBI taxonomy): domain Eukaryota; kingdom Metazoa; phylum Chordata; class Mammalia; order Rodentia; family Petromuridae; genus Petromus; species Petromus typicus. The sequence continues at coordinate 34,796 of PVIR01013059.1, read as the reverse complement.
TATGAATTCAAGATGAATATCTCACTTCTGGGAAACTTCAATTTATTGTGTTGTTGCTAAATCTCTCCTTTCCATCTCTTTCCCCTATTGTGCAATTCCTATTAGATGAATGTTAAACCACATGAATTAATGATTCATGTTTCTTAGTGTATCCTTCATATTTCTCATGTTTATTTATTTTGTTTCTTCTACATTTGGGAGAATTCCTTGACCTTTTCCCTTCTAGCCCTTATATTAAATATGTCCTTTAAGCAGTCATATTTTCAATATTTAAGATTTCTTTTGTAGTTTTTCCTTCATCATTTTCACAATAGTCTTTTCCATTTTTATGTATTTAACATCTTTTTTAATCTCTCTGAAGCTACTAATTATAATTAATTTTCAAATTTTTTCTAGTTTTTCATTTGGCTCCTTGTGAAGCCTCTGAGGTTTTTGTTGGGGTTTCTTTTTGAAGTTGTACTTCTACTCCCTTAAATAACTAGGAATTTTTGACTATTCATATTTATGAGTAAAAACTTAAAACAGGAAATGTGAGAACTAAGAATTCTTCAGCTATTTCGCTAATAAACTTAACTTACACAACAGGTTTTACCCAGACTGCTAGCCCTGATACAATCCATGTAAAGTCATAATGGGCGTTGAGAGGTGAAACTCAGGGACAAGTGGCTGGAAACAGAATCAAGGGGTCGACCAATTTACTCACAGGGTTTTTCTTCCCTTCTACTTCACACAGATATCAGCTATGAGTATCTTACATCATGATTTCTTTGTCCAGTTTCTGATTTCAGTTCTACTCAGTCACTTCTTGTGATTCCTCAACTCCAGCAAAATGTCTCGTCACTAAATGTTTCAAGATACAGATATTTATGGAAATTTGGGAGAGTGAGATGAGCCAGATCTGCCTTGCTAAACTGTAGTTTTGAGTTTTCTGCACAAATCCCTACATGGCTAGTTTGCATGAATCAGTGTGTGTTTCTGTTTGCTGAGTAATAACGTGAAAATCCTTGCAGAAATGGACTTTCAAGAAAAGGCTGCATTACAACTTTTTCTCTGACTCTGCAATTTCCTGATTGAGCAACTTGAGTCAAGTCATATGCAAAGGGGCACTTTGATCTTTTGGGAGCTGAAAAGCCATTCTTCATGACATACTGAAGTCACTAAAGAAAAAAGAAACAGTCTACTGTTGTATTATTTTTATCTAATTAGATAGTGGCCCCACATCAGTGGTGGGTAAAGAAAGACATTTGATTCCATGCTAAATTAATGACAGTGTTAAAATGAGTTTGCACTAAATAATTATACCTGTAAGAAGGAACAGGCTATAAAATTTGGAGAAAACTGAGTGACTACACTGACTTAAGTTCTGTACAAAAATATTTTATAATGTTTTCATTTTGTATTTGTTCAGGCCTTATTTAAATGAAGGGGAAAGTGATGAAGAGCATCACAATAAAAACTGAGTAGGAAGAAGATACAGCACATTTTTGGAAGATGAAGCCATGCTAGCCACTGAAGCAGAAGGAATGGAACAGAAATCAAGATAAATGAGATCAAAAAGAAGAAACTCATCAACCAAACAGGAAGCCAGGGGAATTTTAAGGAGTTTAGGCCAACAGTAAAAAGAAGCTGCTCAGTGTCAGTCTCTGAGTACACCCCTACTCTACACCTAAATACAAATGCACACCTTTATTTTACTAGTGGATGAAAGAGCAAAACATTACATTTATTCACTTAAAGACATGAATCATAGTAACTACAGTATATCCTGCTTCTAAATTCCTCTCTTTCCTACTTTTCCATTGTTATACTTCTGTCCTCAGTATCAAGTGGTGGTTACCAACTACAGAGAGAGAATTTCAGATTGTTTTCTGTTCCTATGTCAAGGTTATATAAATGATGAGAAAATTGACTCCTTTTTTAAAGAAGAAATTTTAATTTTATATATATATAATATGTACAATATATATAAAAATTGAGATTTCTTCATATATATGTGTGTGTGTGTGTGTGTAATTTATCAAATATCAATAAATAAGGAAAGGAAAATTTAGTGTTCAATAAAAATAAAACAATATTTAAAGTAGTATTTAATGTACGTAACGTAGTATAAATTACCTTAAAAATCATGATTTTCTTAAAAATCATGATAGTGACTTCAAACATAATAATGTTACCTACAAAGTTGAATAGGTAGTGGAAAAAATAAACAATTAAAAAGTCAAATGACAGAAAAAAATCACGAATTTAAAACATACAGTAGTTGAACAGAAACTATTAAGCATATTTCTCTGTTCATAAAATGCAAAACCAAATCAATAAACTATTAAGGAAAATGTTATAGAGTAGATATTTGAAAACTGAATTATTGGATGAAGAATTTTATGATAAATAACAATTGTTTCAGGAGACAAATGTCAAATATAGCACTGTAGCTAATTAAACAACGTAACAGCCACTAAATATGAAAAGAAAAAAGTGCATGTTGGTGATATTTGAAATGCCAAATTTAATTATATAAGAACTGAAAGGAAAGCAATTTATGTGCAGAAAAAACAAATAACAATTCAAGTACATAGAACTTGTAAAATATAAAAATATTTTTCTATTTAAAGGAAGAATGGTTTTCAAAATAAAATCAAGAGTTGAAACTGTAAATATAGGAATTGTCTCCCAAACTTCAAATAAGAATCACTATAAGATTGGACAGTCCCACATACCTTGAGGATATCCTCATAAGTGAAATAAATAGGGCACAGATAGGTACATATTGCATCTTTTCTCTGGTATGAGAAAATGAAGATGTAAATGAGTCCTAGCATTGTATGTTATATATTGTGAAATAGAAAATGCTCAATGTAAAATAAGGTGAAAAGGGACAATGTTGGGATTGTAACAAAAAAGTAAGGAAAC